>OZ024912.1:66333445-66349029 GCA_964017125.1 Flabesymbios commensalis
ATATGCAATTGTAAGTAAAATTGTGTACATCAGGATGTCGAATACAGTGTTTGATGTTTATGCCTATTTTTTGTACCGCGCTCATTTACGAACACTTTGGTGTCCAGCACGGCAGATGTACATGTAGCAGAGTGTAATGATATAATCTTGCTCTCATCCCCTAAAGTGCTAAATCACGACTATGCTCGTTCTTAGATTTTTATTTGTACTTCAACCAATAACATTTGAAAGAGAAATTGGTATCGAATTGGATAGATTGACATTTGTGTTGATTAAAATGTGCATAATAAGGTCATGTTTACTCATGTTGTGGATCGCGGCAGTGAGATACAATTTCAAGGGTTACAGATTTAAATTGGTTCATGTAGTGCTTCAAGGGTTAGCTGATTATGTTTCAATCAATGAACACATTATCTGCACTTTGCATTTTCTCTCTGTAGTAAAACTATATAAAAATACCTTATTTTTGTGAAAGCCACTTTAGTTTAAACATATTTATTTCTCAATTTTGTGTGAATATGTTTTTGAATGGTATCTAATCAACCGCTCGTTGTATTTGTTTTACAAAATCGCAGCTATTCAATAACTACCACCTGTAGCTTCTCCCCATTCACAATCACGGGCCTGGGGACAGCCCCACAAAAAAATAGCCCTTAACCCTTTCAAGCCTGACCATACATTGTCATCACCATCCACTAAAAGCCGCGAATTGCTGTCGCAATTATCGACCTGTAGTGGATGAATATGATTTGATGTGGGTGAAAAAGTAAAGAAAATTGTCATGTATTGGTAAACCAGTTACATGAAAATACTCCTTCTAAAACCCTTGTAGGGAGATTAAGTCTGTTTTCAGGGATGTAAAATGATGCTTTAATGCTTAAAAGGTTAATGTACTAATCACGTCTATAGCCATTTTCGGCCTTTTTATTTGTACTCTAAAAAAAGCAATTTAAAGAAGAAATGAGCTTTAATTTTGCACGAATGACATATGTGTGTCATCCAAATTGTAAAAATGTAAGTTTTTGTTACCCACTTGAAATTTTGGTTCGTTGTTCTGGTTCGCGGTAGCGAGACACAACTTTAAGTGAAAATGTAATATATACTATAACTTTATAAGATTATGTTAGCTTCCTCTAATTTCCATTAGAAAAAGTTAGAACATCTTAAAGCCGGTGGTTCGCTATGTTTCGCTGAATCATAATATTTACATTTTGGCGGACTACAATTCTGTGGACGTGCTGCGCATGCGTGCCATTGCATTGTGCGCCGACAATGTTTACTCAGGAAATCATGATGGTCCACCTACTTTACCTTTTCTAATTGAAATAAAAGTTAGGATAATCTTAATTTTGAAATGGTTAGCGGGATGCCCCCCTGAATGATTTGATTGATCCATCAAACAAGTGTCTCGGTAATACTGTAATATAATATATCGCATTAAATGAGTGCACACACGAGTCTAATGAATGCGTGCACGATTCTATTAAATGTATAGGCTTGCTTTGTGATACGCTTTTGTGTGAGGTACGATATAGAATCATCTTCTTTTGATACGTGGTGTCAAACTACAAAGTTTCACGTATTGAACGCTGAGAAACAATATAAGAAACCCGATAAGCAAATGGTCCATTTATATTCTTGTAATTGCTTGTGATATGGAAATAACCCCTAGATGCGCCTGGTAAGTTTGACAAAAAATAAATAGTGGTATTGTCAGTAGAGGATACTCAACAAGAACAGTAAGAAAATAGATATCGCTCTTTAGAGCAGGTAAAAATAATATACTTCTCAATTCAAATTTACAAAAAAAAATTACATTTAAACCGATAAAGATTGTACTCCTTAGCTAAAATAAGATAACACATGTCAAAGAGTTATCAAGATACATCATACAAGATATTTATGCCGAAGAAATAGCAAATAATGGGTACGAATAAAATGTCAAATGAGTATACATATCAAATCCACATTTTATACATTTACCTACATTTAATAAGGGTAATTTTATTTTTCATGTTAAGTATGTGTTCGAAATTGATAACATTTGGTTCTTACATAAATTTGCTTAATTTTTAATTCTTTTAATGCAGGACATTCCATACAAAAGTGAAATTCGTCCCCCAGTTGACCACTATTACACATTCTACAATTCCTGTGAGTTCTTGAAATTCTGATATAACGACCTCTTTCTATGTAGCCAGCAAAATATATTGAAAAATGTGAAATAGTTTATGTTCTTAAAATGTAAAAAATATAAGACCATGTTTATATGCCAACTGGAATGGTGCCCAGTAACAAATCTGAAAACCATCAGAAATTGACATATATTTCACGTTTAACTCACAACATTCTGAATATTTGGGCCAAAATCCAATAAGTCGTGGATCAAGGGATTCCATAAACAATCGCCCTGAATATACAGGTATGCTGAAGGTCATATATGTTTCGTCGTTGTTAACCTTGATATTATCGTATACTATGTATGTCATGCCGAGAAACCCAGCCAGTGACTACTAGCACCCCAGTCAGAGGCCTACACTGCCGTACAAAATCACACAACAGTAACAGCTCACTTTACAAGCTAGCAGTTACAGCTTTACATTGTATTTTAGTGTTTCACAGCTAAGAATGGGGAACCCCGAGGGTTCTAACTGACTTAAAACACATCCGACCATAATGATGATCACTCATAATGAACAGCTCGGTCACACCTGATCAATTAGAATGTTGTGGTCGACGTCGGTCAAAGAAAATAATGTAGTGGTGTTTTTTAATATCAATCAATCAATCAATCAATCAATCAATCAATCAATCAATCAATCAATCAATCAATCAATCAATCAATCAATCAATCAATCAATCAATCAATCAATCAATCGATCGATCAATCAATCAATCAATCAATCAATCAATCAATCAATCAATCAATCAATCAATCAATCAATCAATCAATCAATCAATCAATCAATCAATCAATCAATCAATCAATCAATCAATCAATCAATCAATCAATCAATCAATCAATCAATCAATCAAATATTATAAAACTTATCTAGCTCCGCCTTGTTGTACGACTGAACTGCTATTCAATTGGTCAGTGACAGACTACAAGGTCCACTTTGCCATGATGGTCCAAATGTTGAGCCACTGTTGGGCCACGTCATACAAAGCTAGCCCAACAAAACATGAGAAGTTCGTGTATTAATAGCATTGACAAACAGCAGTAACTACTCACTTTTAGGTAAGCAGTTACTGTTGCTTGTCTTTGCATCACATACTCGGTCAAGGATGTTGTGGACATACCTTAGAGGTGGACACACCTACCAGGAATGCGAGACAGATGGAACAGGGACAACATCATTACTGACCGGTGTATTCCTAGAATTTTTTCCTGGCGCAGTCCTCCATTTCTCTATACTTAACCCTTGTACTGCTAGATCCCCATATATACGGTTCTACGGTCATATAATAAGCCAGCTACAACCGAAAATAAATACCACAAAAAAACAGAAAACAATTATCCTGGACTTATGTTAGCCTTTCCAGCTTCAAAGGAAAGAAAAATGAGAACAATTAAGCAACACAATGGTTAATGTGCAATAATGCGTATCATTGACAACTATTTAGCGGGAATCAGCATCATCTCGTGTCGTTTTCTTACAATTAATGTTTATATACATCACCTATCAGGCATATTTCAAAAACACAAATACATTTGGGGATGCCTTTCTCATTTGGCACTCTGCAGCTGACAATAAGGATTTAGAGATTTAAAACAATCAGTCTATTTAAGTGGCAAATCTCTTATTATCACAAGGGCCTTATGCTACGTCCCACGAAAGCCGAAATGTCTGGCGATGTACTGGCGATGAAAAAGAAGTGTTCTGGTGGCGATGGTCACGCGAGAAAACTCACACGAGATGTTTTGACGAAGCAGCGGTGAACCTTCGGGGAAGTGTCGGGCGGGGGCTCTAGGGTAGTGGTTAGCACCGCTGCCTTTCACGCCAGAGTTCGGGGTTCGATTCCCGGTCTCGGCGGTTTGAAAGAAACAAAAATGTTTCTTCCCCATCCACGTGTGAAAGTTAGTATTGTGGGGAGCCTCCGTGACCGAGAGGTAGCGTGAACGGCCTCAGACCGCCAGGGCTCGAATTTCGAAACCTGTGTCTGGAGGACAGTGTCATCTCAATCATCTCACCATCGTCAGGAGGTTTTCCTGGCCCTGTTTAGCCTATATGTGCACAAAGGTGGCCTAAAGCCCGATTCATTTAATTTATTTCGGGGAAGTGTCACAGATGCATCGCCTGATATTCGGCGATGCATCGGGCAATATTCGGGGATTGATCGGCGCTACATCGGCTAACAGTTAACGATGTACTTTTAGAATCTCTGACAGTCGGTGATTCTTCGGCGTGCGACAAACAAATTTCGGCGATGCCAGGAGACGACAGACCAGTGCCATATTCTTACTAGCTGCACAACAAATATTATATGAGCATTTTCTTAATAACATGTATCACTATATATCACAATATATTCACGTACTTCACACAAACAATACGGCGCCAATCCGCCAAGCAAACAACTTTAAATAGAAAACCGATTTGGAATGAAATATAATGCAGCTCGTGAATATTTCATAAAAGCTAACATATATATAATCTCCTACATTCGATTATCCTCTTAACCTGTTACCTCTACAACTGTTATTGATAATGACGCATTGTCCTTACGCATAACAGTTAACAGTTATTCCACGAAATTAAGATGAATAAAAACAAATAATAATTACATCAGATTCACCTTTGAGCATCACTCAAAGTCATCGAAATTAAGAAGCTTGGGAATCATGTCAGAGAAGTAAAACGTATTTGCTTTTTCGATTATAATTCTTATTTGACCTTGGGATCAGGTAATGAGACAATTTATTTAACGGTTTTAAAAGTTATATTGTTAATACCTGATTGCAATCAAACAAAAACATTCAACGATCATCGGTGATCATCGGTGACCAGTCAGAAATGAGATTTCTAACACTCAGCGTAGCACCGCCAATGCTTCGCAGAGCAGTTCGGGAGCATCTACGAGCATCGGCGATGGATCAGCGATGGATCATCGGCGATATCATCACATCGAATACACATCACCGATGTTTACACGAGCATGCTGAGGACATCGCCGATGTGTCGCTGATGTGTCTGGGACATTTTGAACCTTGGTGTACCTCGCCGAATAGTTGCCGAGTGCTCGGCGCTGTTCGGTGATATATCGCCGATGGCGTCGAAATTTTCAATGCACGCATTGAATGTCCCGATGCCTTGGCGATGACTTGCCTACGTCGCCGATCATTCCACGGAACTACTGTTCAATGGTAGCGCCCAAATGTGAGCATCGCGAGAGTATCGAGAGGCTTAATAAGCCTCGTGGGACCGTCCCATTTTAGATTGTTAAATTTGCACAGTTGCAGCATATTTAGGAAGAAAAAAATGTCCCTGTTTGCCCCGTACGTGGGCCAATGCCAGAGGCGAATTGGGACACCGCTAATATCTCAGCAATATCGATTTATCGAGATTAAACTACATGGTTCCAAATGGTTAGATAGGGGGTGGGCCTCTTTCAATTCCTGATACATTTCTTACAGCGTCCCAGTTAGACATGGTCTCCCCTGGAGATGATGTGGTCATAAATGTTGTCTTGATCACATGTGACTACACATGGGGCTAAGTGGGAAACAGTGCTGCTTTACAACTAGGGCTACAGTACAATGCATAATAAACTTCCCCTGCGAAAATTCGTAAAGAATTAAAAAATATTTTTTTTCGAAATAAAACGAAAAATATTTTTATTTTTATTTTATTTAAAACGAAAAAAATAATTTTTATTTTGTTTTCGTTTAAAAAAAAAAAAATGTCGTTGTTGATAACGGAAAGAAAAATAATTTTTATCATTCTTTTCTAAGAGATACAAATTGATGCAGCAACCGCCGTCGTAGGCTAGGGATCTACCTGTGGACCTCCCCATTAAATCATGGACGGTGCTGATCTGCTGTGTGGTGTAGACCCTACATATGCAATTGAGGATAGGCCTACTATATCACATTTATTGGTACACGGCCGGTGTATGGGTGGAATTATGCCTAATATGGCGACTGGTCGTCGAGTGACTTAATTCCGGGAAACGCCATCTTTAAGCCACACAGTAGTCTTCATTTTATAAGTATGTTGAATTGTTTTATCCTATTATTATATTATATCTCAGACCATAGGACCTATAGTGGATCTGGGTGACATATTTTTAAAACCAATTCAATTCAGTTGTTCAAACTCTTGAAATGGGGTCGGCAAATTGTATCACCATGTCAGCTGTAACGTACGTGTATATATAATGAAGCGTAAAATAAATTAATAGGCCCACATGTGTACAGGTATATTTGATGTTTAGGCCTATCTGGAACTTGGTTTGTTAGATTCGCTGATTATTTTGCAGTACCTCGTGCCGTCCATCCTAAAAAATTGTCATGCCCTTTTTACTGTGGACCTCTTTACATTCAAACCAATGTGCTCCAATATCTTGTATCGTAACAGCTCTGCTGTCAGCTCGCTGTTCTGCTTCAGTTGCAGGTCTATAAAATAGAAACATCCAATAGGGAGCGTTCCTTTTCTGCCACCTCTATGTTTCGCGTTCACATGGCAAGTTGTAAGATAATATTTCCAAAATTTAATTTTTATTTTCTAGAGCACAGAATCCCGTCCTCATTCATCAAGAGTTTCCGAATCTGTATTAATGATAAACCCTTCCTTGTCAGATTAATAACACGCTGTCGCGCAAACAGACTTCGTCACACCATTTTTGTAGAGTGACTGAAGAAATTCGACAGAACAAAAATTAGGGGAAAAAACAATTCTTGAAAACGAAAAATCTGGAAAACGAAAAAGAAAAGTCGTCAAAAAAAATTTGTTAAAAAGAAAATTCGTCAAAAAAAAAAATCATCAAAAAGAAAATTCGTCAAAAAGGAAAAGTTAAAATGAAAACGCTATGACGAAAATTCGTCAAAAATATATTTTTTTTACGATTTTTTACGAAATTTCTTTTTCACGAATAAAAACGAAACTTCCTAACGAATTTTAGGGGAAGTTTATTATGCACTGTACTGTAACTGGTTAATGTCTTACTTAGAACCGCAATTTTTTCCCAGTTGGCGCCAGGTTGACCTTACACGTGTTCCATAAAAAACGAAAATCTAATATTTGTAAATTGTGATGTATTGAGATATGTGTCAGTATAATTCCATAATGGTATTTTACCTTTTACATGAATCAAATCTGGAAGGTGAAAAATACTGAAGAGGTAAAAAAAATATATTTTTATTCTTACCTGCTTCCTCAGATATTTTATTTCCACTACAAGGGTAGATCAAGTGAAAGAGGTATCCCTCTTTTTTTTGAAAGCGAGACGACTGATATTGTCATTTCGGATAATTTCCCAGTCCCAGTTAACCCCGTGTCCGAGTTAGCCCGGATCTCACCTGATACGTAGTGGATTGGAATGGTTTCAGTCATTATTATACGCGACTTTTGTTGTTACTAATATAATATGTAATACTGCATGCGCAGTACAACAGCTCTAAACGAAATGAAATTAATATCCCAATTCAGCTACATATAACTCATAAATGCTCATCAAACGGTGCTGGGCTGATTTACACCAACTACCATTTTAAGTCGACAATGCCCAAATATTCCCAGAAATGTAGGATATAACTAATGTTACTAATAAGCAGGGGTTTATGTATTACAACATGTTATAAGCAAACGAACACGTTTTTTATATAAATATGACAAAAAACTGTACAAGCACAATAAATGAAATTTAACAGAATAACTTTACTGTGGAACTAGATTCCACAACATATTCGCATGTGAGAGTTTAATCTCATTTAAAGGACAGTTTTCTGTTTGGTATAATTCATATTTGATTGATTTCGACATCAATAATCATGATAATCGTTGTACATGGGGTATTATCCGCTGCTGGTCAGGGTTTTATGTACGATAATGCTTATTTCGCGAAACATAATGCTCTACATCGATATTAGCGTGACCTATATTGTCTGAGTTGATGGGTATGTTCTTGTATCTGGATTAAATAATATATATTGTCAAAAGCTAAATAAAATAAAAATAAAAGTGAAATAAATAAAAGACAATAATGCAGAACCTAGTAAGTGCGCACATAATAAAATTAGTTTGCCTTATAAATAAAAGAGTAGTTTTATTTAAGCTTGGTCATAGTACAAAAATAAAAAAATAATCACAAATAATCACAAATTTGTTTTTATATGGATTAATCACATTTGTTGCCAGCTTATGTATGCCTATTCTAGCGTTTATAGTAGATTATCCTGTATACAGAGGCAAACGGTGGTGTCTGTCTACATTTGATAAGAGGCAGTTACTTTGTCGCTATGTTACAGTGTAATTACAAATCAATCTGTAGTAGTACTTGTACCGACATAGTACTGCCGATAATGTCTTGACCTGTCAAAAATGACAAGGTAGATAATTAGCGACTGACATAAATCTGTAGCTTTACAGATGTTGGCTCGTCATCGTACCGACCTTGGGGTGATGGTGCAGGGCAATGGCACTTGGTGACATCGCGGAAAGACGCCATGCGTCACATCGTACGAGAAACTGGAATCCATGCGGGTCCATCCATCCTATTTATGAGATATGCCGTTGATATTATTTATATGAATAGGCCTATTGTTATACAATTGCCCCCCCCCTCGCCCGCTGACCTGCTCCACCCTGCGAACTTATTCACCCCTTAGACATAAAACCCCATAGATATCGCCTGAGATATCGACTGCTCCATAAATGAGATACCCAGCAAACACGAGCCGTTGACATGATATTGTGTTAATTTTGGGCCAGCGTCGCAGATTATAATTTATCAAAATTATGTGAATGTGCAGATCTTAACCCTTAATTAACCCTTGTCCTGCTATGCCCGGATATATATGGGGTTAAATATGTTTTAGATCAATAAAATATCACTTAATTTTGATAAAATAGTTTTTAGTAGACGCTTTGTTGATCCAATAATTTCATTTTAGACATGTCTATTTTACATAAATAGTAATATTTTTCGTCATTCGAAGCTGGAAATTGCGTCAGCAATTCCAGCTTCAAATGACGAAAAATACAATTGAAGCAATTCAGCAGGACAAGGGTTAAGAGCTAAATAATACAATTGAATATTTGTCCCACGTGAAGTTGTGGATCATTCAAGTGTGTAGAAATGCGAACAATTTGGATCAAGATATGATTAAGTCAATCTAGCAAAATTAATGATAATCTCTACTTCAAACAGCTTTTTGAAACAAAAAGGTTAAAAACTGTTATAGACGCGATTATCACAATCAGTTAACAAGACGCAAAGTGTCAGTTAGCTAGTTCGAATGTTTAGGGCGGGGGCCCTGGGGTAGTGGTTAGCACCGCTGCCTTTCACGCTAGAGTTCGGGGTTCGGTTCCCTGTCGCGGCGGTTTGAAAGAAACAAAAATGTTTCTTCCCCTTCCACGTGTGAAACTCAGTATTGTGGGGAGCCTCCGTGACCGAGAGGAAGCGTGCTCGGCCTCAGACCGCCAGGGCTCGAATTTCGAATCCTGTGTCTGGAGGACAGTGTCATCTCATTCACCTCACCATCCTCAGGAGGTTCTTCTGGCCCAGTTTAGCCTATATGTGCACAAAGGTGGCCTAAAACCCGATTCATTTCATTTATAGTTAGAATGTTTAACCCTTAAAGCGCTTAATTAATTTGTAATAATAAAACATCGCAGCCAAAGTTTTTTTGCACCTTGAAATCATCATAAATGTCTTAGTTAGCACTTTCCGATTTATTTGCGGGAATCGACTTTAGTAGTCAGAATCTGACGTCTACAGACGTCAGATTCTGACGACTAAAGTCGATTCCCGCGCTGTAAGGGTTAAAGGCAATGACATTCTCAATAGATTTGTGAAGTCCGAAATAACATAAGTATTGTCGGTTTTAAAAGTATTAAGATATTATATACACATTAAAAACAGTAAAATAAATGTATTGGCATATTATCACTATTTTTTAATGTTTTATTGGTATGATTAATTTACGACTTTTCTGACAGCTAAAGCCTATTCCTAACAAGCGCGAGGGTAGCCCCAGGTGTTGGTTGAGTACCGGACTGGGGCAGGATTTGGCCGGCAATGGGTTGACGTGTGGTCATTATATTTTTATGCATACATCAATAACATAATTATGCATTTGTATGTATATTTGATTTCTACGCTTTCAAGTGTATTTTTTGCTACTAAAAATCATTTGTGTATTATACATAATAGCCATGTTATCTGGGGTTTTGGTGCAGGAAACATCTGTCCTCATATCTTGGTATTGTCATTTAATTGTATTTTAAGTAGTAATATTCAGTGTTTTATGATGGTAATGCCACTTAAGATGTTCATTCTGTATGTGATTTTACAAAACTAACTATCTTGTATTAGATGTACATATATTACTATGACAAATATGTCTGTCTGTCTGTCTGTCTGTCTGTATTATTTAATGTCAGAAATTTTGGTTTTAAGTTAAGTGGTAAATAGTAAAGAAAAATTCAAAAGTTAGGCTACACTATTACTTTTGTGCTGTATGGTGAAAATGAGATAAATGTTCCATATCTGATGTACTTGTATAGATATAATATATCTATAAATTATTGTCCACAAAAAAATTCAATTACCCTCTTCTGTAAGATTGTAGTCAGAAATAAATGAAGTCATACAGATCTGTGTTGCAGATACGTTAAATTCATAATGTTTGTGCCAGTGTATCTCCTCTAAAATATTCAAACATAGAGCAGGAAATACAGGCCTATGTTTAACAATTAAGGTGCACGATATAAGTCAAATAACACAAATAACGCAGGATGTTACAAGCGTACCAATGGGAACACAACGTTGTGTCAGCCTTCAGCATTCCACTCAACGTTATTGACGTTGATTAAACGCTTATATAACGTCGCGTGATCAGCGTATGATTGCATTCAATCGCCACAACGGATCATATTTGAATAAAGTGAAATAAAATGGCGGCCATTGATGTGTTGTTATTGTTACGCGCTACACTCCCACACCAGTCGATTGTGAATTGTGTTTGGTCGCGGAATCGACTTCTGGGTCAGTAAACATGAAACGTTGAGCCAATCTTGATTTACTGCTGTACCAGTCACGCAGACAGTGGGCCAATGTTGAAACGAGGTTGTTTCAACGTTTTGTTTTTGCTGGGGGGGGGGGGGATCTAACGTTGTTATTCAACAGCAAACAACGACTCGGTCATGTCTTTATAATTCAATAACTGGCCCCGAATTCAATCACAGTCCCGCAGCTGCCATTCATCAGTGGTCCACCCTATGTCCACCACGGCACGCGAATCCCATCACGTTATTACTAGTGATGCAACATTTAAATATCAGTGATCCGGATCACTACCTAGATCACTGAAATCCAAATTGTCATCTGCCAAGCGGAATTGTCCCTTTTTTAAACAGTTTACCAGTTTCCGCATCACGTTTACGTTTATTTTAACAAATTCCACGTATTTGTCAGTTATCTTCTGTGTAATTAAACGACCACGAGGACCTAAGGGTGGCTATTCTGGATTAGTCGAATCCGGAATAGCCGCGTAGCTAATCCCTTCTGGATCGATCGGAGGGATCTCTATAAACACGGACTACATGGATTATAATTATAAAGGTTAGCAACCCGGTCGCGGTTTACATTGAGGGCCCCCTGCCATTGACACAGTGGCCGCTGAACACCCCCGTCATAGTAAACCATCTAGCTTCACTGGCTTCATCTTCAACATAAATATAATAATTATAATTATATAATAATTCTTACTATTGGATTTAAGCTAATAGTATAACCAATTGAAAGGTCTACAATTTAGAAAAGTTTTACGTAACCAGCAAGCGCTGGATTCTGATGTTACGTTGCGTCAACGTCGATGACCTTAGTAGACCCGAGTAGACCTTATTTAATTCTCACCTGAGATGGGATTATTTATATTTTTAATTCCAGTACCTATCCTGTTTAAGAATATTTATTCCAATTAAATTCAATATTTTTACTATTATTTTTTATATAGTCTATATATAAAAACAATTCCAAGTTCAATTATATATTTTTTTCACCCTACAAATAAAAATAAGCAATTTTCCCTATTAATTTAAATCGAACAAAATTATAATAACATGCTGTGCATCATCAATATATGCATTGAATAAATGGTTGCAAAAAATATATATTATTTGCCCTGTAGCCCTATTATCTCTCGGACGCAATTTCAAATTGGCAAAAGAAAGGCATAGAAAAAAAGTCTAATTCATTACCTATAATTCGTCAGAGATCAAACTAATTTGCTATTACTTTAACATAGAAATATGCATTTCGAGCGTGCTCAATTTCCGCTTGGCGCAGATTGGTTTTTAGATACATATAACGTGTTTCCCATCTCAATGGTGGTACATTGTTCTCGATGATTCAGAGTTTCTACCGTTGTGATAGCAGAAGAACTGCAAGAATATCAGAGTGAGTGAGTGAGTGAGTGAGTGAGTGAGTGAGTGAGTGAGTGAGTGAGTGAGTGAGTGAGTGAGTGAGTGAGTGAGTGAGTGAGTGAGTGAGTGAGTGAGTGAGTGAGTGAGTGAGTGAGTGAGTGAGTGAGTGAGTGAGTGAGTGAGTGAGTGAGTGAGTGAGTGAGTGAGTGAGTGAGTGAGTGAGTGAGTGAGTGAGTGAGTGAGTGAGTGAGTGAGTGAGTGAGTGAGTGAGTGAGTGAGTGAGTGAGTGAGTGAGTGAGTGAGTGAGTGAGTGAGTGAGTGAGTGCGTGAGTAATTTCCAAGTAAATTTTCTTATTTAATAAATATAGTTCGTCTACAGAGAGACTTTAACGCACGGCATGGCGAATATAATATAATGTTACGACAATATAAGCAATTAATCCAAAGAAAGAAAAGACAATACCAGCAAGCCAAACTTAGTGAGCTGGAAAATATGAGAACGAAAGATCCTAATTCCTATTGGAAATTCTGGAAATCTTTAAATCCTAGAATTGTTACTACAGGGCCTACTTTGGCAGACTTTGTGAGATACTTTGAACAACAAGTCTACCCATCACATGTGGATTATTTTGATTATGAACACATGAATAATATTATAAAGCAAGTTACTTCATTTCAACATAATGTAGAGCACGATAAATCTAATATGACACAGCTCCTAAACAGTCCCATAACTGCAGAAGAAATTAAAAAGGCAATTCAAAAGTTAAAATGCAAGAAAGCAGCGGGTGTTGATGGTATTTCTGCCGAATTTTACAAATATGGATGTAATGAGCTATTGCCAGCATTAGAATTGTTGTTCAATACCATTCTTACCAATGGGGAATATCCATCTAGATGGGCTACCGGTATAATCCACCCTGTCTACAAAAAGGGGGACCATGGTGTTCCAGATAATTACAGGAAAATCACAGTCATGCCGTGTATTGGGAAACTATTTGAATCTATACTTAATAACAGACTCTCATTTAAAAACGAAGTGTGTAATGATAATGATCCTTATCAAGCTGGTTTTAAAAGCAATTCGCGAACTACGGACAATATATTCATACTATGTGCCATCATAGATAAACAAAGGTGTCTTTCTAAACCCCTGTATACATGCTTTGTCGATTTCACAAAAGCATTTGACTATATTTGACTACATTATACTACAAATTATTGAACAGGGGAATAGACGACAATTTGCTAAACGTAATACGAAGCATGTTTTCTAAAGCAGAGTGTCGTGTAAAATGGGACTCGCGTATCAGTGACATATTAAAAAGCGAATATGGGGTTCTACAAGGCGGTATGCTCAGTCCCAAACTATTCACGGAAGACATATCCGCAACATTTGACCAAGATCAAGGTATCCCTGTGGACACCTTACTGTTATTTGCAGATGACCTTGTCCTTTTTTCAGAATCTGCTGAGGGATTACAAAAACAGCTAACTGCTCTGTATTTATATGCTTCCCTTTGGCATATCATAGTAAGCATTCCTAAAACAAAAGTTCTAATCTTTAATGAGCGTTACACAAAAGTACACAAAAGCTTCCACTATGGTGATAACATTATAGAAAAAGCTGAGCAATATAAATACCCGGGTGTGGTGTATAGCACCAAGTCTGCTAATAACGTGTTAAAATAAACTTTTTCTCATCTTGCTTCCCAAGCTGGGGAAGCAAATTTTTCTCTACGTAAACAGTCCCGTCATGTGGTCGGTAAATTGTCACCCACTATTGCGTTCAAGGCATTTGATTGTCAAATATTGCCCATACTAGAATATGGAAGTGATATATGGTACACAGGCGATGATGTTAACGATCTGGAAAAAATCCATCTAACATTTATTAAATCTACACTTGGAGTTAGAAAGCAAACACCTACACCTGCAATATATGGGGACACGGGACGATTTCCACTGATCATCCGACAACACATAAAAGCCGTAAATTATTGGTGTAGAATTCTAAAACTATCACAGAGACATCCAGTCAGAAATGCCTACAATATGCTTCTTGAGCTATATGGCATTGGCTTCACGAATTGGTGTTCCCGTATGTGCTCTGTCCTCGAACGAGCCGGGCTTGATCAAATTTGGGAATCACAGAATAGTGGGGATACAAATAAATTCATGCTTTAATTTAAAGAATCAATTGTTAGAATATTTCCACAGTAGTGGAGAAAAGATATTGAGAGTTCGAGTAAGCTGCGCACATATGCATTAGTAAAAAAAAATTATGTGTTGAACCATATATCTTACACACAAGGGGTAATGGCGAGATACCGAATGAGCTCACATGATCGAAATATAGGAAGAGGACGATACAATAATCCAATCACTCCAATAAACCAGCGAATATGCACAAGGTGTGAATTAAACGAAATTGACGACGAAATACATCTTCTTCTCCACTGTAACGCTATGAATAATGAACGCAAAATCTTGTTTAACTCTGTAACCGCAACTATCAATATACAGCCGACAAATGAAATGTTTCTACAAATTATGACATCTAGAGACATAACAGTGGTGAAGTCACTAGCGCAATTTATCTATGGTTGTTTTAAACAAATTAATTGTTAAAAACACCGAGTATAATGAATCAAAGTCACCTATCGCTATATTATCCATATTATCATGCCTTCATGATCTGACTTGGGTATTACCACATATCAGGACGGCTGTTGCTCTCGGATTTATTATTTAGCTTTTTAGGGCCGGTTAGGGACGTTTCCGTCGCCTTTGTTATCAGACGAGGTGGGGCTTTATGGAGGATTTCAGAGTTGCTAAGTCACTAGATTTTATCTATGAGGTCGGGAATGTTTTTCTTCGATTGTAACTCCGAGTATGTGGTACTAACTAGGTCGTGAGTGAAATGGTATGAAATAGACAATACAGGCGTGAATTAAAATAGGCTGTAATGTTTTTTGTGCGAGGTCCATACAG
>OZ024912.1:66349229-66469229 GCA_964017125.1 Flabesymbios commensalis
CAATACAATCAAGGACCATAATACTCATATAAGTCTGGCTGCGGGGACAATGTGTGGCGCTTTTTTATACTTGTTGACGTTTGCAATACTAGTATTTGGCAGTCCGAGAAAAAGAACAATGACATAAACTGCAGTTTATGCACTTTAGGCTCGGCCCAGACTTCTGTGAGTTTATTATCTCCCAGGTGCTTTGTACTTTAATCCCAACTCATCAAGAATTTGAGAGGCTATCGTGGCAGCGATCATTTACATGGCATTAATGAGAGTCTCGCCACATGTTGGTTAAAATATTGGTTAAAACAAATAGTTTTCAGATTGAGTATATGTTGTGTTAGTCCACGGCAGACATTTCGTGTTTTAACTCATATATATGTCGCATTTCATATTATTATTGTCATGAATATTTTGTATAGATATATTGTCTTGGTAAAAAAAAAATGTTTTCTTTGCCCGGGCATACATTTCTCTGCCTGTCACTCATTATATAAATATACATTGAAGTGTGCGGCAATAACACCCAGCAAAAAGTGTGTCCCATGTAAATGCAACGACAAACTGCTTACTGCAAAGATAAGCGTTTGTATTTGTACAAACAGCTGCAATTCATAGGCAGATTAAAAAATTAGTGGAAACTGCTATTGATTTTGTTTTCAAGAAAACAGTTTTCGCCTCTCAGCTTTGCAGAGCAGAACAGGCCTTGGGTAGATATTTTGCTTTCGGGACTGCACGCCTCGACTTTGATCTACTCACAATATACATGACAGCTTGTGGGGACAACATGACGATAAAACAGTGGAGCCGAATCAACCCAGAAAACGTGCGGCATCGATGGAATGTGGCCACGACACACGAAACCTTCACCGTACAAAGGCTAACAGCAGTAACTGCTTACTTTTGAAGTAGGCAGTTATAGCTGTTTGTCTTTGCATCGCATGCCTGACCTCAATCCTGGAGAGGTGGCTTATTACAGCCGCACACATGCTGTTTCGCGTTATGAGATTTGCTGCAATCATTGCCGGAGCTACCAGATATAATACTGAGTTCTGATTGTCATTTTTTATCATTTCTGGTATCACACTGCCTCGATACGGCTACACTGGAAACCGATATTAGACAGCGGTATCAGAGTGCTCGAGCACCCCCCCCCCTGTTTTCCGAGTGATTAGTTTCTATCCTATTAATATCAGCCAGGCCCTGATATATTTTACATTATTTTCAGCCAGGTTCTCATATCTTTTACTTCATTTTCAGCTAGGCCCTCATATATGTTACATAAATTTCAGCTAGGCCCTCATATATTTTACATTAATTTCAGCCACGTTCTCATATATTTTACATTAATTTCAGCCACGTTCTCATATATTCTACATTAATTTCAGCCAGGTTCTTATATATTTTACATTAATTTCAACCGGGTTCTCATATATTTTACATTAATTCCAGTCAGGTTCTTATATATTTTACATTAATTTCAGCCAGGCCCTCATATATTCTATATTAATTTCAGCCAGGTTCCCATATATGTTACATTAATTTCAGCCGGGTTCTCATATATTTAACATTAATTTCAGCCGGGTTCTCATATATTCTACATTAATTTCAGCCAGGTTCTTATATATTTTACATTAATTTCAACCGGGTTCTCATATATTTTACATTAATTCCAGTCAGGTTCTTATATATTTTACATTAATTTCAGCCAGGTTCTTATATATTTTACATTAATTTCAACCGGGTTCTCATATATTTTACATTAATTCCAGTCAGGTTCTTATATATTTTACATTAATTTCAGCCAGGCCCTCATATATTCTATATTAATTTCAGCCAGGTTCCCATATATGTTACATCAATTTCAGCCGGGTTCTCATATATTTAACATTAATTTCAGCCGGGTTCTCATATATTCTACATTAATTTCAGCCAGGTTCTTATATATTTTACATTAATTTCAACCGGGTTCTCATATATTTTACATTAATTCCAGTCAGGTTCTTATATATTTTACATTAATTTCAGCCAGGCCCTCATATATTCTATATTAATTTCAGCCAGGTTCCCATATATGTTACATTAATTTCAGCCGGGTTCTCATATATTTAACATTAATTTTAGCCAGGTTCTCATATATGTTACATTAAGTTAAGCCAGGTTCTCATATATGTTACAATAATTTCAGCCAGGTTCTCATAAATATGTTACATTAAGGTGTAGTCAACTGTCAAAATACGCGGGACAATGTGGTCCCCAGAATGCACCATTGGCCCCTGGACATTCCACAATGTCATATCACCTCACATCCACAGTTATCAGCCAAGATAATAATATATATGCGTTTCATACCCATCGCCACATTAAGAGCAAGTTCCCAAGTCATATAAACTCTATATACTTGAGCGACATCTATGAGGAAATAATTCACCATTTCTCTTATGTGGGCTTTGTGTTGTGACACAAAAGGCTGTGCTACCGTGGGGCTCTGGAAACAGTTGACCTCCAGCATATTGACAGTAAGAGCTTTACCAGCCAACACGCACACTTACCAAATGTTGGTTTAATGTCGGCCAACGTCGCAGACGTTGGTCGAACATTAAAACAGCATTGGGCCAATTTCTCGTTGGAGTAGTATCTTGTAATCAGTTCAGTCCTGATATTAATGCTGTCAAAGTGTAGGCCTACACTTGACCGTCCCACACATGCGCGTTTAAAGCTGTGTGAATCTTTAATTTCAGCCAGGTTCTCATATATTTTACAGCCAGGTTCTCGTATATAGCCAGCTTCCTGATAAAACCGGCTCCCTTCTAGGCCCTATTATATCAAATGAGGTTTTCTCAGGAAGCCGACGATATTTTACATTAATTTCAGCCATATTAACAGTCAATGTACCACCAAATAACGCCTTTTAATGTATCCTTAGACCGGGTTGAAAGCAACAATCAATGTGTAACAAGGTGCCATTGCTGTTTCATGACTTTTCTCAAAATCTCATAAAAGTATATATTTCGTCTGTGTCGTGATACCAGCTGGTCTGTGTAGGCTGTGATAACTTAGTTGTCTTTGCATATTGTGTGTGTGTAGGCAGTTCTACCTGGTCTGTATCCCTGCGCGATATGGTGGACATGTTCCATGTGCCACTTAACTGAAACAAGGTGGCAAAGTCAAATATGTTATCAGTGCAACAAGGTGCCATCTTGTTTTAGGACTTTCTGTCATATGTGATTTGGACATGTTGGAATTAAAAATAAGATGCATAAGAAAGTCACAACCCACGTTAGCACCTTTTCTTGGCTACGTTTTAAGCCTTCCTGTTCCATCAACAATCTAACTAAGTAACTTGGCGCATTGTTCCACTCAGAGTGAATTTTCAATCAAAAATGTACTTGGCACCTTGTTGCACCAGAGGGACGAGTTTATTTTGTTGTTATTTTTGTCTGCAAAATCAATGTGGTCCGTCATCCATGTCATGGGGGTAACCTTGTTTTTTTGCTAATACAAGTTTGTTTCCCTTTTCATTGTGCATGGATAGCACCCCATAATAATATCTGAGCGGATGTAGTGCTTTCATCCCTAAATAATACTTTTAGAACGAAAAATTCAAAATGAAAATCATGAAATCAATAAAATTATCATACCTTTCTCAAAGATTGGACTAGAGGCTTAATTTTCTCACCAAACCATATATTTTTATCATCAAGAAATACAATAAAACAATGGTACGCTCCTTTTGCATCATTATCATGCTTACAATGTTATATAATCACTTAGATGACAGATATCGCATGAAGTGCTGATTGCATAGTTGAACACATATTCATTACGCATTTAGTACCCATTACCCATAAACTGACAAACGTGACCTTTTATATGACTTTGATATAGCTTTTGGGCGGTATCAATGTAGTAAGGCACAACCTCAACTCATGTCAACCTTCATACCCAATTATCTACAATATTTTGCTAATCATACACGCTGCTGTATAATTGTAATTTTGCTTGATCAATTGAGGGAAAGGGGTGTAATAAGGACAAACATGGGGATATTACCCCTTTCAATATTAGCACTGCTCTGGGTTTCAAAAAAATGTGTGTTGAAATGATACCCGACCAAGAATGTGTCACAATCAGTCCTTTCTAGTAGATGACTGCACCGATAAGCTTGAGATTGATAAAAAGTGGATATTTTCAATATTTGTTGCGGGTTTGACCTTGAAATTACCTTGATGTGACCTTGAAATGACCTTGTTGTTATGCGCCAGTAAAATACAACTCCTTTCTATGTTATTATTTGCCCATAAGCTAAGATCCTACTGGTGTCAGACAAATATGATATTACAAATTATTTTTTCACTCACTCACTCACTCACTCACTCACTCACTCACTCACTCACTCACTCACTCACTCACTCACTCACTCACTCACTCACTCACTCACTCACTCACTCAATCACTCAATCACTCAATCACTCAATCACTCACTCACTCACTCACTCACTCACTCACTCACTCACTCACTCACTCACTCAATCACTCAATCACTCAATCACTCAATCACTCAATCACTCAATCACTCAATCACTCACTCACTCACTCACTCACTCACTCACTCACTCACTCACTCACTCACTCACTCACTCACTCACTCACTCACTCACTCACTCACTCACTCAATCACTCACTCACTCACTCACTCACTCACTCACTCACTCACTCACTCACTCACTCACTCACTCACTCACTCAATCACTCAATCACTCACTCACTCACTCACTCACTCACTCACTCACTCACTCACGCACACTGAAGAAGCGGGCTGTGGTGACATCTACGACAGAGCTACGGCAGATCAATGCATTTTACAAACCGTTCACCTAAAAAAATTAGACATAGTAGACATAATAGACATAGTAGAGAGGTTTCACGGCTTCCATGGTGTCAGGGGTGCTGTGGCGTTGTATTTACCACAAACAAATACCACTGCCTAAACTGTAGCATATTATAATACTATGTTCATTGACATAACAGCAAGTAACCTACAAATCTGAGAGTAGATTGCTATACAAAGTCGCTATGTAGTAACCGCTTACTTGAAGTCAACAGTTATTGCCTTTTGGATTCTAAAAATGGGTGTAAACTGATGCGGAAAACTGACTTTGCGGCCACGTATGAAGCTGAAATAGATATAAACTAGAGGAGAATTGTGACTTTTCAAGTAACAATAATGTTTGGACTCCGTTTTGTTCGTTTTTTGGCGACCATTTTAAATATTGTCGGGTTATTTTTATTATGACAGATTGATTGGAATTTTAGATTTATGGATTCTGACTTCTTTGTTGGTTTAATGCGGTATCACATTAAACATCATTGCGTCGACGTTTCGTGTTTGAAGCATTTACAACTATTAGTTCAATGTTAATTTGTAGCATTTGAAACGTTCCACTGTTCGCATCAAACACCTAATGTTGGTTCAATGCTGAACAACCCTCTGCGACGCTGGCCCCACATTGAAACAGTATTGGATATAGGCCACTGTATTTAATTGATTAAATGTAGAGGGTGCTCAAAGGGTGCAAGCCGGTCGTGTCGTCTCTGACAATGGGCCCTTATATTGACTGGCCAAGAGTCATTCCTGGGCTTCTTCTGACATGTACATCAATGTGCCAACATTAATCCACATAGTGATCCAGAAAAAAATCCCGAACAAATCCTGAAGAACATGACGTATGACTTAGAAAAGTCACAGCACACCTACCCAAAACATAAGAATCATTGTGCCAAGGCTTGAAGTCGATTGGATAACAACTCAGGGAGAACTAGAACATTATAAGCCCCCGACATGTACATCATTGGCCAAACATTGATTAGCACTTAGTGATCCAGACAATCCTAAATAAATCCGGAAGAACAATTGGGAATTCATAGCAAAGTCATAGCAATAATCCTACATACATAAGGATCATTGTGCCGAGGTTTGAAGTCGATTGGATAAAAACTCAGAGAGAAATAGCGCACGGACATAGAAGATTTAAAAATCGAGATCCAAACAAAGCTCAATATGTTTGGACCACAAGGTCCAAACATAACCAGAGGGGAATTGTGACTTTTCAAGTAACAATAATGTTTGGACTACGTTTTGTGCGTTTTTTTACGACCATTTTAAATATTGTTGGGTTATTTTTATTATGAGAGAATCATTGGAATTTTAGATTACTGGATTCTGACTTCTTTGTTGGTTTAATGCTGTATCACTGTATCTGACGCTGGCAAAACATTAAAACCACATTGCGTCGACGTTTCATGTCTGATGCAATTACAACTGCCAGTTCAATGTCTAAATGTAGAATTTGAAAGGTTCACATCAAGCGCCCAATGTTGGTTCAATGCTGAGCAGCTCTCTGCGACGTTGGCCCCACATTGAAACATTATTGGATGTTAGGCCTATGTATTTTAATTGTTTAAATGTAGTGGGTGCTCAAAGGGTCGGCCGTGTCGCCTCTGACAAAGGGCCCCTATTTGATAATCAAGATTCATTCATGGGCTTATCCCGACATGTAAATAATTGGACCGTCGCTGATCCACATAGTGATCCAGAAAATCCTGAATAAAACCTGGAAATCATGATGTATGACTTAGAAAGGTCATAGCACACCTCCCCAAAATCTAGGGATCATTGTGCTAAGGTTTGGAGTCGATTGGATAAAAACTCAGGGAGAAATAGAATAATAAAAGTGTCGAGATCCATACTAAACTCAATATGTTGGAAAATAATAAACGACAGACTTGGTGCGGGCAGAGACAGAGCCAAATATAACCACATTGTCTGACCTAATGTCTGTGTTTCCACCAGATTTCTGGAACTAGTGAGCGTCATCACTACATTAGAAGATCATGAGTAACTGATTCATCTTTAACCCTTTAACCGCCGAATATATTCGGGTTTTTATCAGCACAATAAGTACCACATTTTAAAAATGTTAAAGATAAAATGTGACATCAATCAGCAAGATTTGAAAAGAGTTGACCTCCATTTTGTCAAATCTGAATAATTTTCACTCACTTGAAGTTGTGGATCGCGTCAGCGAGACACAACTTCAAGTGAATGAAAATTTAAATTGACTAATTTGGCGGTTAAAGGGTTGAGAAAAGGATTGATTGACTGACTGACTGACTGACTGACTGACTGACTGACTGACTGACTGACTGACTGACTGACTGACTGACTGACTGACTGACTGACTGATTGACTGACTGACTGACTGACTGACTGACTGACTGACTGACTGAATGAATGAATGAATGAATGAATGAATGAATGAATGAATGAATGAATGAATGAATGAATGAATGAATGAATGACTGGCTGGCTGACTGACTGACTGACTGAGTGAATGACTGACTCATTTTTATTTAAAACAGGTGGGGTTTTTCTACGTTGAGTAATTTCCTATTACTTCAATCGAACAGTTTTAAATAAAAATGTGATGACATTTCTGGGCAATATAACTTCACATAATGGTGTCAAACAATAATTATGTCATGTCTGATAGATTTTTGTAATTAAAAAATGGAAATATACGTATGCGTGATACTTAAGAAACACGACACGTTCAGTCAATGTTGCTGCATTTTCGGCCCATTATGTGTGATGCTGGCCCAACAATAGACCAATCGTATTATGAAGCTCTAAGCTCTGTCGATTTGTTGCTATATTGCGACTGATTACATCAATCCAAGAGGTGTTGACCCAATGTTGTTCTAATGTTGGACCATCGTCTACGACGTTGGATCATCATTAATACAGCATTGGATCAATGTCTCATGTTTGCTAGGTTGTATGTCAAGAATGTGTATCAAGGAGATATGGATATCATTGGTGGTGTCGGGAATTGCTGGTTTTAATTGCAGTCGACGCAGATTGCCTGTATTTACAAGTCTCCACGTGGAGGGTCTCTCTATTGAGAGACAAAAAGGCGGGACGTTTGGTTCCAAAGAGATGAATTGGCCATGAACAAAATTTAGCCCTAACAAAATGGAGAGCTGAACGATTGTCGAACTCGACAAAGTATGAATGAAATGAATGAGAAAAAAACTTCTATAGCGCCTAACTTCTCAGAGAGCCCAGCTCAGAGGCGCAATCCGGTATTTTGATCTAACATAACCAGAGCGTGATCTCCTCCAACGCCTTTCCAGCTGACAACATGATCTTTTACAATCTAGTAGTTTTGCCTCGTCATCTATGGCATTGGAGCCTTCTCAACAACTTTCTTAGTTTAAAGAGGAGCATGTTAGCAGTGCGAATGTTTTGTAGTGACCAGGAATATGTGTATTGTGTAAGAATTATATTTAGCACCATTTTTACTGAATCATCGTCAAATATGCATCTTTCAAATAATGTTATGGTAAGTCAAATTAAAAGTCATCTTCTTCCCACTTTTTAATTATAGATCTGTAATTCCAATATGCAAAAACAATTCAGTTGTAATATTTCCACGAATGCCACAGTATGAAATTTACACTATATAAGACAAGGCGCCATGTTCGGCGGCGGCGGCGGCGGTTGAAAAATCATCCCACAAACGTGTACTAATGTTGGTTTTCTGTAGACTTACCGTCTACGATACTAGTCCGCCGTTAAATCAACATCATTACCATCTGATGTTTTATCTAATTTTTAATCTAATTTTGAAATACTAAGCCATGCAAAAAGAGCAGAATCTATCTTTTTTCTGGAGTTTATAGGCAATTGCTCAAGAAAAAACGTCTGTACAAGCTACTTGCCCTGTTGACCCCGCAGGGCTACTTACAGGCGCTACAAAACTGGCGGCATGGTGTCGACAAGAGAAAGTTCAGACGAGGCCATCAATTATCGCTGATGTTTTTATTCCTGAACTCAGCAAATGCGAGATGTATATCCAATTTCGGACTAACATTTGGCCAACGTCTGCCACGCTGGCCCTACATTAAACTGACATTGTCTGCTGTTTGCTGCGAGACCACTATGGTGTTGTTGGTACAGTTAATCTAGTTTCACTGTGCACAATACAAAGTTGAAGTCAGCTGGAAAATATACAATTATGGTGATAAATAAAAACAAATGTATGGTTATTTGTTAATATGTGCTGCTAGTAGTTAATCTTAACAAAAAATGAATAATTGATGCATATAACTGTAATTGGGGGATGTCAGTTTTTCAAGAAAAATAACTATTTTCGTCATTTCACGCTGGAGATTGCGTTAGCAATTTCAGCTTTTACTCCTATACTGCGCGGGGGCCGTCTTTATACGTCAGAATCTGACGTCTGTCGTAGACACATAACGTAGGTATTCAAATGAAAAGAGATATCTGAGACATTTATGATCATTTCAATGTAAAAAAACCCTTTGATCTCCATGGCTTATACAAACATATTTCAGCGCTTTAAGGGTTAACAAAACTAACTGACAATTCGGCATAACAAAGGCTCTGGCTTAGTGCAACAAGTCATTGAATCCCCAAAATAATATCATAAATGAATTATCCATTCAAAATCACACAAAAACGAAGTATTATAATTTCTGATATTTATAATTGTTTGAATAATATTTTCAGGGATTAGACCTTGAAATCTAAATATTAACCTTGAAGGGCACCTTGAATTACAAAAATAATACGGTAAATTGATTTGATCTGTCATATAACTTTTAGTAATAGGTTTTTAATTGATTGTCGCTAAATTTTCGGTAGAATTCCCGTTTGTAAAATTATATTTAAAAAATGTAGTTAAAAGAGCAAATGATTTCAAAACTTCGTTTGGCACATTATCAGGCCCGACAGCTTTTTTCAATATTGTTTTTGTAAGAACTTCACTTATTTCGATGTTAGTGAACTCTTTATTTAATATATTTTGTTCTTAAAGGGACTGGCCCAGGCTAAAATCATCAGAAAATCGGTGATTTTATTTCGGGTTCTTAATATGACCATATGATGTAAACATGTACATAGACTAGAACTGCAAATTTTTATAATATTTGAGCTGCGCATTCACCAGTTAGGCTAGATATAGAGACGAAATTCCCGCATTTCCTATTTTTGTCATGGTTGTCAATAATTAGAAATCAGGAATTTCGTCTCTATATCTAAAATAATTTTAATTATCATAATCATCATATTTTAAAACTATAATATTACACAAGAACATTTTTCGCTATGCTCGTAATCCAATAAGACCAACAATCAATATACCTGGCATATCATCGATACCACCGCAACCTATATTACTGAGCTGATAGGAGGAAGTTTTTTGCTATGCTTCCCAAAACTCGGCAGTGAGGTTGACGGAGGATTCTGATGTCGATACTCATGTGCTGGCAGCCGAAGAGCCACCAGTCCAACTATATAGATAACATATTGTAGATCTGGTAATATTCGCGAGGTTCTAATTTTCGCGAATTTCGCGACAAGGACAAATTCGCTAATTCAATAATCTCGCGAAAATTATTATCATAATAGCGCTACTAATGGTAAATGAAAATTCGCGAATTCTAATATCGTGATAAGTCATAAAATCAGAAATTCGCGAAAATTTAAACACGCGAAAATTATTAGTATTTGGCTGAGCGACGGCTTTACGAGCTGACGCCAGCCGATGCATTTTAGGTTATTACAATACTTTTATTTAGGGACTGTGTATTTGTCGATGTATATACTAAAAGGGCTCTACTAAATACCATGGTTGTATCATTGTTTCTTATACGTACTCTAAAAATAATATTATATTATTGTAATAGGGAAATTGTGAAGACTTTCTAAGAAAAAGTCTTTACGCTTTCCAGCGTATATTTCGGCCACAATTTATACTAATATGTAGTTATTTTATTTCTGGTTTTGGGGCGAGAAACACATAGTGCGGGACACTTAAAAATATCATGCCAATGCTGTTTAACATGTTTAAGTTAACTTAGCATGCATATTTTATAGAACTAATCCTGTTGTATATAGTCTTGTACATATGTTCATTTTAATGACGCATAAGTCTGCATAGACTTACCGTCGTCAAGAAATATCCATCTATCTATCTATATTATATTTGACACTTTCATTTTTAAGTGTAATTATCGTGTTACGGTGTATGTAAATTTTACCTAGATGTCAAACTTAGTTAGGGTGCTGGTCACCTGCATTTGACATCCTGATGTGCACAATTGTATTCACAGTCGAGTATTTGTACGATTATTATATATATGTGCATATAAAGCCTAATAAATGAATACAATTTAAAAAATGACAATGGGTATAGTTGTACGCGTGGGAATCACACTAATACCCTGGGTAGACGGCTGGACGCCCTTAACAGTGTGCGTGGACATCTCCCAGTGACTGCTGCGGCACCGAATGTCCATATCATCTCATTTTTTCTCGGTGGTCAGGGGCCAATCCCAATAAGAATCCCAAAATTAAGATTATCTTAACTTTCTCTTATTTTCATTAGAAAAGTTAGTATTTATGTTAACTTTTCTAATGAAAATGAGAGAAAGTTAGGATAATCTTAATTTTAGGATTCTTAGTGGAATTGGCCCCAAATACTTATTCAACCCTGGTCTTGTTGAATCGTTTGTTATATTTCCAATTAATTTCAAGCTGGAACTGTTACTGCAAAATAGACATCTCCCATATTATCTGGGCGGGGGCCCTAGGGTAGTGGTTAGCACCGCTGCCTATCACGCTAGAGTTCGGGGTTCGGTTCGCGGTCTCGGCGGTTTGAAAGAAACAAAAATGTTTCCTACCCATCCACTCCTAAAACTCAGTATTGTGGGGAGCCTCCGTGACCGAGAGATAGCGTGCTCGGTCTCAGACCTCCACGGTTTGAATTTCGAATCCTGTGACTGGAGGGCAGTGTCATCTCACTCATCTCACCATCCTCAGGAGGTTCTCCTGGCCCAATTTAGTCTGTATGTGCACAAAACTGGCCTAAAACCCGATTCATTTTATTTCCCATATTATCTGAGCCATAAACTGCTATAAATATCGGTGACGTCATTTGGTGTAAAGCGTGCTTGACAACATACATATACGGTCCTAGGAGCGCAAGGGTTCATTCAGCAAGTGTACGATACGATTATAGAATCTAATCTAGTGTATAGGGAATAGCTTTCTGGAATGCCATATATATTCATAGGCATTCACATCATCATTTTATTCCAAGAATAGGTTAATATATATACATTTTGCTAAAACGTGTTCAATATGATAGCCAAGTTACGATATATGGTAGGCGTCAGATTGGTCGAGATGCCCATCTTGACCAATCCGAAGCCTACGATATATCGTAACTTGTACGAGAATACGGACCAAGGATTGTATTGATAACCGACAGTATTTTGACGGCGGCCATTTTGGAAATATGCAAATTTGCTAATTAAATATGCAAATATTCGAATGGTACCTGGCAGATTTTGAATTTACGGGGAAAATACTATTGAAACCGTTGAGAAAAAATAGACAGACGCTATTATTATATTGATTATGCCATATCCCTGTCTACGACGGCCGTGCAATTCAACTGATCGACATATCGTCGCCTCGGAGCTGAAGGATCCTATCTGCCACTCTAGCGAGTGTCAGATAGGATCCTTTAGCTCCGAGGCGACGATATGTAGATATCAGAAATCAATAAAGTGACCAGCAACGCACAATATATTAACAACAGTATAGCATTTTTCATTTATTATTTCCAGTAATGGTAACTAATCCAATGTGGCCCGGGTGACTTCAGCGTGGGGCGATAAGTGGAAGTATATTAGGAGAGTTAGCAGAGCGATCAGCTCATCAGAAAGCACAGGAACAATTAGTAGTACGGTATATAAAATATACATTGTTATTAGCGTATAATATAACATAATATTCATACAGGGATGATAATAATAATAATCATTAATAATTATTAATAATAACTCGATACATCGATCAACAGAACAAACAAACAACAGCAGGTTTTGGTGACGCAGGTGTGCTGATAACAAAGTAATCAATATAGCGACCCCTAGCGGACATAGGGTCGTATGGGCCACTCGTTTGAGTGGTGGATACTACACTTTGCCTGCTAGGGTTTATATATTCAACATGTTTGATTCTCCCGATTTTAATAATGACTAACATTGTCGAAGTTGCGGTGCCGCGATTGAATTTTTCATCAACAGCAAGTTTGACGCCGCTTTAACAATTCACGCCTACTGGCGATTTCACAGTTGTCGTGGATGATTATTTTTCGTCACAGTTAAGTTTATCTTGATTGTGATGAGAATAACCTTGTTAACCCTTACAACGCTGAAATATTTCTGTATAAATTATGGAGACCAAAATAAAAGGGTTATTCCTAATTTAATAAATGTCTTAGTTAGCTCTTTCCGCTTCATTTGACATGTTTGAATACCAATCTTATATGTCCACGTCCATTATACATACTGAATTCTTCCAGTGCGGGGAATATGAATCTGACGTCCACCCAGCAAACGCAAAACATTTGTATACCATTTGTACAACGTCGGCCCAACGTCTTCGATGTTGGTCCAACATTGTACAAATGTTATACAAATGTTTCGTGTTTACTGGGTATAGACGTAGGATCCCAGTACTGAAAGGGTTAACTGTATTGGGGTTGTGTGGCTGTTTTTTTCTATACATGAATAACAGAAAATAACACTGTCTGTGAGCACGTCGCCCACACGCCAATGTCGAGCGAGCATACCATCGTTCGCCATTGGCGTCTTATACTTTTTCAATTGCGCTATATACACTCCATTTGTCTCCTGGGTTGCACAACTAGCCCAGTAAACACAAAATATTTGTATAACATTTATACAATGTTGGACCAACGTCGAAGACGTCGTGCGGACGTTGTACAAATGTTATACAAATGTTTTGTGCTTGCTCGGATGACCTCGCAGGTCAGGCTTACGGACGTACAGCTTGGACGTGATTTATTCCTTACAAAGCGTTGTATACCGAGACTGGACGAACATTTACAGGACGTACACGCGTAATTTTTCATATATGTGTGCGTTTGTCTTTTTGATTTACGTATTATGTCGAAGAAAAAATGAACAAACAGTAAAAAATTATACAAGTCGTGGTAGGCTGGATCATTAATCCATGCTGCGGGGAAAAACCTTTGATCTCCATGGTCTTTACAAAAACTTTTCAGCGTTGTAGGGGTTAAAGGGATGTAACTGTATATGCCACAAAGTGACATTTACGACACCAGGATGACGAAATCATCCGTATAATTTGTAATATTATGAAATACATCAACAATTATTAATTTTCTGCGAAACCATTATTACCATCTTAAACTTTTTAAAACCATGTCACTTTGAGCCACGTAGCCTATTTTGAAAACAAATTATTCAAGAAACAAATTGCATTCTATCAATGAATGTATTCATTTATATCGGGTAAATTGTATTCACCTTGGGGTGGGAATTGCGGAAGCAATGCACACCTCAGAATGAATGAAATCAAACACTTTGGTGCTAAAAGGGTTATGAGACCACAACGTAATGTGGGTCGGGTATATCACAGGCTAAGACAATGGTCAACTATACGTGTTCACAAAGCAGATGAAATCCTCGACCAATGTAGACGTTAACTTAAAATAAAAATAAACTTAAATCAGCCACGAAGTCAAAGATCGCACCAATTATTAACATTCACATGATATCTTTTTTATCACGATTATTCCTATGTTCATTTTAACCCATCAACCGCCAAATTATTCAATCCGAATTTTCACCCACTTGAAGTTGTGTCTCGCTAACGGGATCCACAACTTCAAGTGAGTGAAAATTTGACAAAATAGAGGTTAACTATTTTCAAATTTTGCTGATTGATATCACATTTTATCTTTAAGATGTTTAAAAGGTGGTACTTAATGTGGTAATGAAAGAAATTAAAAGCCGAATATATTCGGGACTGGCGGTTAAAGTGTTAACAGGTTAATGGTCTACATCACGCGTAGATGTTAAAACAGATTTTGTTATTTGGTGTGAAAATGGTACAATGTGGTTTTGGTGTGTACACGTATAACAATATTTTACTACGTCATGATTAAAAAATCAGTCCAAATCCCAACACGAGATTTTGACACGGTCTTTATGTAATGCCGGTCCACCGTCTGCGACGCTGGCCCAGCATTCAATCAGCATTCCTTGTGTTTGTAGAGAACATACCATGGCATAATTTGTGTGCTTTCGCGTACACGTAGAATATGTAACACACCTTGGTATACACTTGTGTCCTACACGTCCCAGTATACACGAGGCATTATAGCCATGCTGGTTCGATGTTGGCCCACTGTCTGACACGGTGGACCAGCATTTAAGTAGCATTGACTGAACGTCTCATATTTACTGGGATATGTATTGTATTCATGTTGTTTTTTCGTGAGCACAAAATTCAGCTAATTTTTCCACCACTTCAGGCGATTTATAAACATCAATGTGATACACTTTGTGAATCGGACAAGCTTTCACTGCTTTGGCAGTTTGCCGGATTATACCCACTTGTGTATGTGGCCTCCCATAATGTAAATCAAAAGACGGTCATGGCAACCAGCGAAAACTGATCAAATGATGGTTTTATGATGGGCCAGCGTTGATGACGGTGTACAGCATGAAACCAGAATGGATCAAAATAATGAAACTAACACACGCGGGAAAGTCCAATGAGCAGATTTAAAGGGAGTGACAGATTATCGAGTCACTCGCACAGTGTAGAGAACGTTTGAAAACAGACACGTGCTTTTCTCGTCACTGATAGTGGCGAGTGGTGAGCCCCTTTAATCTGGATTGGTTAATTTTAAATTACTTGTGTCTGCCTAAAATGTTTTATCTTTGAGTTTTCAGCACATAAAGATTTACAACTCTCACCAGGAGTGAACACTGACCAGCAACCATGACGCAATTAAACAATGTCGATTTAATGTTGACCCAACGTCTGCAACGCTGGCCCAACATAGGGGTCACGAGCGGTCGAATGAGTAGCCTATCTGGGAACGCCAAAAAAATGTCTCAGGGTGTATTATCCCAGCGAACACAAATCATTTGCATAACTTTGTGCACGTTGTACAAATGGTATACAAATGTTTTGTGTTCGCTGGGATGTGATTTAATAAGATTGGAGCCGTAATCTCGATGCAATGAAGATGTTAACTTGAGGATCTCAACTGTTTGTCTAGTTGAGATCTTTTTTTAACTCACGCCAATTATCTGATTGTCGTAGATTTTACAACAATTTTTTTCGCATTTTAGCAAGGACAATCTTTTGAGAATACGGTCGCCTCTGAACTGCAGCTTCAAGGCATCACGCAGAATGACAGGCGAAACAGATTCAATTGGTCACCTGCACAAACAAAGCCAGTATTGAGCTCAATAAACATTTTTTTTGTCCTTTTATAATAATATAATAATTTGTAAATCATTTCTTTTTTATTAAAAGGATAATATTGCTGATAATTTCCATTGGCGACCTGTCAATTTTGTACGGTAAACAAATGGTACCGTTGTAATCACCAGGTGGCGATTGTGTGAGCATAGACCCACTCAGTAATTTTGCATAGGACGGTCTCACAATCGGTCCTGCAATGCAAATGCAAACCGCAATAACCGCTTACTTACAAAGCAAACAGTTACTGCATTTTGCTCTGCCAGGCAAAATTCCTTTGATAAATTGTGACATCGAAGAGCCCGTCGGAATTAATTTGGATAATAATATTCATCGCAGAGCAGTGTATAAAATAACAAGTCATTCTACTATTTGGCATAACTGTCAACCGACATACAATCTTTTTACCTTCGTATACAGGAATACAATAACACGATATGCACCCTTCTCCTGACAGTATGACTTTTTGCCTTCAGATCCATGAACAATACCATACAACAAATAAATTCAAACCGATGCATCCGCCGAGCGTTTACCCGATCGGGTTGACGTAGCAGAAGATGAGTATTTTCGCGTGGGTGGGGTTCTTTTGGCTATAGTACTGACAATGATTAGCAAGAATAATACTTTTCTGACATGATCTAGTTCACACACGTACGGTTGATTGTTCGTAGCCTATGTTACACACACTGGGATATTAGCCGTGACCAGACAGAATACAGAATGCGGAAGGGAGAAATGCGATTTACTATATATTGGGTAAATTGCTTCGTAAGCAAAATGGGATGAGATACGTGGTTTAGATCTGTGTTTTTCTAGAATTGCTAATCACGTAAAACCAGCTGTCAAATAGGTGTAGGTTCAGGTCAGTTCAGTATCGTGGGTATATCATGACATCTAACCGATTCTCCATATACCTGAGCTACGTAAATGTTGACATATCGTCGCCTCAGAAAGCACACGTTTTTAACGCATGAACCCAATGTTGGTTCAATGTATATCAGTATATTGTTTGCTGATAATATATCGTCGCTTCGGAGCTAAATGATCCTATCTGCCACTATGACGAGTGTCAGATAGGATCATTTAGCTCCGAAGCGACGATATATTATCAGCAAACAATATACTGATATACATTGAACCAACATTGGGTTCATGCGTTAAAAACGTGTGCTTTCTGACAGATTATTTTAACACTTTTCCTCCTAATTTGTCCGTTGGCATTTTCCATTCATTCGAAGCTGGAATTGCTAACGCCATTTCCAGCTTTAAATGAATCAGTTTCTATATTATGTAAAGGATTTATGTGTTTCATAATGGATCTTGGCGCTGAAAAAGTTAACTCTCTGGGTGCTGGATTACACCTTGACATGTTTCATTCAATTTTAACATGCATTGCTGACGCAACTAACAGCTTAGAAATAAGTGAAACTGTCATTTATTTGGAAAGTAGATCTTCAAAATTTAACATAATATTATGAGGCTTCATTTCAGTTCCGCAAATGCAGTTTCGAGTCATTATTATTGTAAAACATCATTCTAATCCGTATTAGAATGGACTACAAATCGAATGATCCCCTTTGAATTGAAAGGGTGCATTATCTCACTGTACATAGTGCCAGTGTCATCCGCACCTTTCCAATTCCAGGGTGACGAAGGTATTCCATTCTGTCTGGTCACAACCGATAAGGAAACTTAGCTAATGGCGGCAAAAACAACATCACACTGAAACCTCGGAAAGCAACGGAAGCGGACGCGGCATGGCGGACAGGCAGGTATATCTCATAACCTGGTGCTAAATTTGATTGACATTCAACATTTTAAATTTCTTTTAAACAGAGGTTATGTGCTCAATGTTTGCAGTTGTGTCAGATGGACTCGTCAAATCGTTTTCAATAGAGCTTAAAATCAATGGTTGGATACTGTTAAATTATTATTTTATAATTTCAATAATTTTGATGACAACGGGCATATAAACGGGAAAAGTACATGTGGAGTGTCTGAATTCAGACCACATACACTCAAAAAGTCCATTAAAACCTTTCAGCTCGGGGACCGTCTTTATACGTAAGAATCTGACGTCTACAGACATCGGATTCTGACGTATAAAGACGATTCCTTTACTAAGAGAATGAAAATATTTCTAATGACCGTAGACCAATAACATAGATTTTCAAATGAAGCGGAAAGAGACATTTATGATGGTTTCAAATTAGGAAAATCTTTTAATCTCCATGGCTTGTACGAAAATATTTCAGCGGTGTAACGATTATTATATATTCTCGTATTTTTCTGTAATTCCTGTATTTTATCTGTACGTGTCATGATTGCGATCAGAATGTAATCATTCTATTTCGTGTCTATGTTATATTATCACCAGCCAGAATGTCACAATAGCCTGAATAGGTCCCTAACAGACAGAGTGTCACCTGTACCACTAACACGTGTGGTACACGCCACCATCTGACAGCAAGGGCCTTCAAGTTTCAATATTATTGAGAGCCTCCGTGACCGGGAGGTAGCGTGCTCGATCTCAGACCGTCAGGGCTCGGATTTATATTCCTGTGTTCGTAGGGCAGTGTCATCTCATTAATATCAATATCCTCATGGGCTTCTCCTGACCCATTTTAGACTATATGTGCATAAAGGTGGCCTGTCATTTGAAGCTAGAAATAGCGTTAGCAATTCCAGCTTCAAATGATTCAGAATTCAGCAGTACAGAATTATGGGACATTTAATCGAGTGGCCAGTTGAAGCAGAGTTCAAATTCCTTGGGTTAACCTATTGACCCCAAGGACGCCAAGCGTGTCATACATTTGTAGATGCTGTCGAGGACTAAATCGACAAACAATTGGCCATGGATTTGACCTTCTGTATAGATGGGTGCTGGGATTTTTGCCAACTAACGGGAATTAAGCCATCAGGCCACCCAAATTCAGAGCTGATAGGAAATGTTGGTCCAATAACGGCTCAATTATGGGCCAATGTACCAATCGATTTCCCGGTATGTTGCCAGCGGCGTGTGCTCGTTAGATTAAGGTCGTATTGGCAGTTGTCATTGCCACTGATTTAGTTAACATTTACCATGTTTACGGCGCAAAACAGTGGATTGAAATTACCACCCACTGCAAGTTATGCATCGCTGTCGCGATCCACAACTTGCAAAGGGTGGTATTTTTTTTCAAATTGTGGCCCACTCTTGCTGATAAACCTACATTTCACATTAGAAAATAGCTATTTGTGTACCCAATAAAAACGATTTATAATGACAATAGTGGTGTTTGGCGTGAAAAGGGTTAATGTTCTATAAAGGACCTTGGCTTAACCTTGACTTGAATGTTACGCTATCATTGTCCACTGCAATGCGTGTTACAACCGTTCACGAGGTTCACGTGGGTTGCAGAGCCGTTTGATTTCCAGTGGACCATAAATTAACCCTTTATGTACTGAAATAGCTGATTTAATTATTGGCCCACTCACTTGATCTACTGGTGAATATTAATTGAGCCTTTTTATTTCTAAAGTGAACCATAAATTACCCCTTTAAGTACTGAAATACATAGCCGATGTAATCATTGGTTCGCTCAATCAATCTACTGGTGAATAATAATTTAATATAATGTGAATATAATATGCTAGATATGCCGTACTGTCAATCTAGACTGTCAAATTCCTTTGCATACTAATACTTAGCTCAATATTTGAGATCGATCTGCTATAATAATTATTTGGGCCTAAAATCTGACATCACTACTAGTTCATATCACAATATATCGTGAAGTAACATCGTATTTTCATACTGCAGAATATCCTAAACCTAGATTAACATGTTAAACGCTTGAGCTGATGACACTTCCCTCTAGACACATGACTCGAAATTCGAGCCATTGCGATCTGAGGCCCAGCATGCCCCACAATACTTAATCATTACGAGCGGGTAAGTGAGAAATCTAATGTATCATTGAAACCTGGCTACCGGAGGTTGGACGAACCCACAGGCTCCAGCGTGACAGGCATTCGGCGTAACCACTACATCAGAGCCTTGCTCAATATCAGTTACTTCCGCTGTAAGCTAGTACTGCCATTTCCATTTGCAGAGTAGAGTCTATCAATCTGGTGTAAAGTGGGCATATTTAAAGTCGATAAAACAATGTAAGGAAGATTTCGCTGAGAACGCTCAAATTAAAAATAAGACATTTCAACCAGTTAAATAATTATTATTACTCACTTGAAGTTGAGTTTTTTAAATTGAAATAGGCTAAATTATTGGGATTATTTAAATTGATGACCTACCATTTCCAATTCCTTTTAATTCTGGGTAGATTTCAATGCCAGACAGCCGTGGTTAACAATAAAACGAGAATGAATGAGATTCCCGCTCAAATGGTTAAACACTCTTGAAGAGAAAAGATGCGATAACGTAAAAAAACATCGACCCCTTACAACTAAAAGGTGAATTTTAGTACTTTACAAAGTGGCAGCTACACCCTTTCATTTCCAAAAAGACGAGAAAAGCCTGTTTTAATCACCGCACTTCTACAATGTTGCAACAGATAATTATATTGCGTTCCGCTTGTCATCGGATATTAGTATTTAAATTTGAGAAAACAGTTTTCCTTAAATCTTCTTAAATGGCTATATCCGCACCATTTGCCTTCCGGGGTTTCAGTGATCAACACGTAGTGTATAGTATAATATATATTTATATATTAGTCAAACATTCATGACACAAACGATATCACATTGGATCCTCAAACCCCTTATTAGTGAGTGAATCCGCTCAAAAGGGTGGAAAACGACATTTTTTGTGACAAGCCTCATTAAAAACAGACCCGATATCCGTGCCCTGGGAATTGAAGGAGTGACCCTTCATTTCCGAGGGCACGCTTATACCCTCTGTAGCTGGTTATCACACCACATATACAGTGAAACTATGTAAGTTACCACCACTGATCACAAGTCAACGGATGCTGTTTATTTTCTCCACACTTGAAGCTGTGTCTCGCTGCCGCGATCCACAACTTCAAGTCCGCGAAAACACAATTTCCAATAATAAGCGGTTTAAGGTTCCAACGTTTTCTATGTTAGAGGTCCACACAGTTACGCTGGGCGATGCCATATACAAAAATATATACCTTTAACAATAATATAATAACAAATAAGATCAGCATCGCGTGGTCTATTTATATATATATATATATTTATATAAGCTTAATAATAACTTGATTTTTGGTACGGGTGCACTCACGGCATGGCAAGAAATTTGGTGTTTGCCATTAAGTTTAGAAAATTGTCATTGCCGGACTCGAACCCTACCGTTTGTAGAAGCAATTGCTGGAGTCCTTGGGTCCCATTAAGGGCTTCGAGTGCAGCCACGAGGGGTACAGTGAGGGTGTAAGTACTTGTGACAACGTACCTGTATATGTTGCTCGTGTGTGACGTGCAAAAATAATATCGTGGTATATTGTGGTATATGGTACACCTACGCTGCAGCAGCAGTACGCCACCCCACAACAGCGGATTTGCAAAATTCTGATATATTATATCGGGCATACACAATGTGTCTACACAACTATACATATATTATATATAGTATACCCCGTTCACTTCAGCAATCGGTAGCCAAAATGTGCGTGTGTATCAGCAATAGAGTAATCACAATGAGCAGTATCCATGTTTATGTTTAAATCCTTGTCAGTGTCTATAATTCCCTGGTGATTCACTAGTGCATTTATTGCAGTAAGTATCCTCTTCTCCATTTTACCGCGACAGTACTTGCACTTGGTACATTGTAATGTCATGTCGCAGTTTCTTGCAGTTTGCCAAACACTTGTCGCATACATAAGACACACGTGGACATTTGCGATCACTTCTTCACATTTTCCGGCTATTGCTGTATTGTGCATAATATGTATCAAATTTCGCACTAATCCACCGCGTGATTTTCAACACAACGTGGCAACGCCTAGCCGAAGGTGCATGCCAGCAGCCCGGCATTGCCTCGACATATTACACAAACTTGACTGTTGACACAAACAACGCGCATGCAGCAGCATTTAGGCATTATTAATCCAAAATGTGAGCCTTGTGAGTTCCACTCTCTTGGGGTTCACTCTGTCAGGTTACACTCTTTGGTAATCACAGATTTGATCAACCCACAATTCCCCGATTGCCAATAAATTTTTGACGGTGTTTTGCTATCTTGGTGTGCATGTACCAGTGGTGTTGCTTGGTTAGCATGTACCAGTGGTACGGTTTGAACGCACCAGTGGTGCTGCTTGCACGTACCAGTGGTGCTGCTTGCATGTACCAGTGGTGGTGCTTGCACGTACCAGTGGTGCTGCTTGCACGTACCAGTGGTGCTGCTTGCACGTACCAGTGGTGGTGCTTGCGTGTACCAATAGTACTGCTTGCATGTACCAGTGGTGTTGCTTGGTCAGCATGTACCAGTAGTACTGCTTACACGCACCAGTGGTGCTGCTTGCATCTACCAGGGTTGTTGCTTGCACGTACCAGTGGTGCTGCTTGCATGTACCAGTGGTGGTGCTTGCATGTACCAGTGGTGGTGCTTGCATGTACCAATAGTACTGCTTGCATATACCAGTGGTAGGGCCTACTACTTGCATGTACCAGTGGTGCTGCTTGCATCTACCAGGGTTGTTGCTTGCATGTACCAGTGGTACTGCTTGCATGTACCAGTGGTGCTGTTTGCATCTACCAGGGTTGCTGCTCGCAGGTACCAATAGTACTGCTTGCATGTACCAGTGGATCTGCTTGCATGTACCAGGGTTGATGCTTGCAGGTATCAATAGTACATCTTGCATGTACCAGTGGTGCTGCTTGCATGTACCAGTGGTACTGCTTGCATGTACCAGTTGTGCTGCTTGCATGTACCAGTGGTGTTGCTTGCGAACAAAGAAAGGTAGTTGGTTTGTTCACTGTACAGGAAAATAGAAAAGCGTACGACACACGTACCGTATACGCACGTGGTACCCTTTTCCACTTTTCTAATATCTACATGTACCAGTGCTGTTGTTTGCACACAAATGGAGTCCTGTACAAGAAACGCAGATGGTTAGTATCTCCGCTGGACAGTAAAACAGAAAAGTATACCACATGCGTACCGGTTAAGTTAGTGGTACACCCTCTCTACTTTATTATAAAGGGAAAACATGCTATGTTTCCATAAGGAGTACGGTTTATGGAGTATGACATGTAACATAATCAGGGCCGGAGGACACAAATGTCATCACTAGCCTCCCCCGGGATGTCATTTTGATTGAAGTTCTGATTAAGGTCTCACCTTTGTGTATGAGGACACCAGGATCCCTGTGGCAAACATTAACCCTTTAACCGCCGGTGCCGCATATATTCGGGTTTTCATTTTTTATTAGCACATTAAGGACCACATTTCAAATATGTTAAAGATAAAATGTGACATCAACCAGCAAAATTTGAAAAAAGTTGACCTCCATTTTGCCAAATCTGAATAATTTCCACTCACTTGAAGTTGTGGATCGCTGACGCGATCCACAACTTCAAGTGGGTGAAAATTCAAATTGAATAATTTGGCGGTTAAAGGGTTAATAGAATAGATCACAGCAAGGATGGTGTTGGAATACAGCAAATCACGCACCTAAATAATAGTGATCACCTTTCATTAAGTACATAATGCTATATGCTGTACCATGATGGACCCAGCAGACACATGAAGCTATGCTTATTTCATGTTGTATCAGCGTCGCAGACAGAGGGCCAACACTAAACCAACGTGGGTGAATGTCAGGTGTGGTTTCTCCGTTAATCGGCAGGCGGTGCTGTTGATCACATGGGGCGCACACCAGCCATCCCCCGCTCCCTGGGCTATATCTGATGACCCCTACCCTCAGGGGGATGCTGCTGCTATTCCAGGGGAAGGTCTGTGCTGCTATTTCTGGGCTCCACACGACATTGATGGATAGTCCCGCGAAATGTTGGCATGCCATCACCGCCTGTCGGCGATCCGGCACAGATTCCAGCCCGCCGATTGGCGGATGTCCACCAATCCGCGAACTGATATCTGGGTCACAGTTTGCGAGTTACTTTTAACGCACAGGTACAACCGCCCTCATCACCGACAATGTATCTCGGCGCCCCGACCATTTTCAGAAAGTAAACAGTACGCACCTAGGCTATGTTTATACTCGCATGCAATCCGGCAGGTACTTAAGTAGCCTTTGAAGGATACTCATTTCTGCGTGAGTTTATAATTATTTCCTGCCTTTGATTTGTCACATGGTGTTGTGAATATTCCCTAGTCAGATGGTTTGCGCGTAGCATTCCAACTGGTGTCAATAGAGCCTGTGTTCACACACATCCACCTCCTGGCATTCAAAGAGTGCATCTGCCACTTTACAAGTGGCAGATGCACCCTTTCAATTCCGAGGGTAAACTCTGACCTGTGTGCTAATGCGCGTCCGTTGAGCTAGAGCAGGACGACGCGGGTGGGTTTGATTTATTTCCGCCGCGTTGCCACGGAAATCGGCAACGTCAGACTTTGGCGACGGCGTCGGCGCCTTCGCTGACCGCCTCGCCGTTCAGTTTGACTATGGTCTGTCCCTGGCTGTGGTACCGGACCACGGTGTTCTGCGGGGGCTTGATACAATCCCGCAGTGTGTGCTGGGGTCCCCCGCCTCCGTACTGCTCCACGTAGCTCTCAGACCGTAGCCTGATGTTAATACCTTTACAGCGGAAGAGCAGAATCTCTTTGAAAGGAGTCCGGAAGTCCCGATTAAAGCGGGCGTAGATAATGGGGTTAAGGAAGCTGTTGGCGTAGCCCAGCCAGAGAAACAGGCCGTTCAACCAGGGTGGAATGCATTCGTTGGGCTCACGACAGAACGGTCTCACGAGGGCCACAATGAAGAAGGGCAACCAGCAAGCTGTGAAGCAGCCCATGATTACACCCAGAGTCTTGGTGGCCTTACGCTCTTTGGAAGATGATATGCGATTGAGTCTCGATGTCTTGAAGAAGCGGAATCTCTTGTTGGGCAGGTGAAACTTCTTGGGCAGCATCTCTTGCGCGCTGTCGTCAGACTTCTTCTTGTTGGCGTGCCCGTTTGGGAAGTTGTGATTCAGCTCGTTTTTCTCTGGGGCACTGTCTTTACGTAGGGGAGTGGTGGCTCCAGAATGATGTGGGTGCTCACTGGGTTTGGATTTCGCCTCTGCCTGGGCGATGCGTGATGACACCATGTAGATTCTGTAGTAGATGACGATCATCACTGTGAGGGGCAGATAGAAGGCACCTATTGTTGCATAAAACTGATAACCTACGTTCTGGCTGACCATGCACTGACCACTATCCTCTGCGGTCATCTTCCAGCCAAACACTGGCGGGATGGAGATGAGAGCTGAGCTAAGCCAGACACACGCCACCATGAGGGCCATGCGCCGAGGAGTTCTCTTAATGGCGTATTGAAACGGACGTGTGATCACGAAATAGCGGTCCACACTGATCATGCAGAGGTTAAGGATGGAGGCGGTACAGAGCATGACATCCATGGAGGTCCAGGTGTCACAGAACGTCTGCCCCAGTACCCAGGTACCCATCACTTCATACATGGTGGCAAACGGCATCACCAGCACGGCTACCAGCAGGTCAGACACGGCCAGAGACACAATCAGCAGGTTGGATGGGGTACGCAGCTTACGTACAATACTCACCGCCGTACACACCAGCGTGTTACCCAGGATGGTACCGAATATGATGACTGAGCATACCATCACTATGAGCACCGCCTGCCATATCTGATAAGGGGACGAGGGCAGCGAGGGGTCAGCCGTGGTCAAGTTACCCCCCGCGTCGGTCACGTTGTCACAGCTGTCGTTGCCCCACGTTGTAGACACGTAGGGGATGTCTGTGGATTTCTGGAAGGGTACGGGGTGGGGCTTGTCTATTATCGCCCATCCCGAGCCGTTGTTGTAAGTCGTCATGTTTGGTGATTGGTGACGGCACAGCTACAGCCGCCGGTGTCGTGCACGACTCCTGAGAAATCCCTCAAATATCCTCTGACTTCATGATCCACATTTAAGATCCAGAATTATGGATGTGTGCGCGCACATGATCACATATCCTGGGAGGTACAATGTATCCAGACACAGTCCTCTGAGGTCGGGATCACAATCTACTGCACCCAGCAAGCACTCACAATTCTCCTCTCCTGATCAGTATCGATTCTGTGACGATGGTGTCCACTCCCCTTTATTTTCTGCTACAATATCATGAATATCGCCTCTCTTTCTGTCCTCTGAATACTTCACCCGTTAAGTCCCCAGCATTGATCACCAGCGCGTTATATTCATAAGTAGCCACCAAATATGTTTTCAATGGATTTTTCTTTTTGTTAGGACCGATTGTTTGGCAACCGCGCTTGGGCGGGCTGCCGAGTGACAGACGCCTGTTAATGTAGGACAATGTAAAAGCCGCGGCGACCTACCCTCCTCTCACTCAGTTATCAGCACTAGTCCCCAAGTACCGTCCAATCACACAGAAATATCCAGGTTTTCTATGCGGCTGTCAATTCATATGCGTCGGTCAAGAGTTGCTGGAGAAGTGTGGAGCTGCCTGTCGTTGGTTACCTTGTGACCAGCCGTGGTTCACTGCTTACAGCCTGCCTGGCTGGCTGGCTCCCTATTACAGCACAGTCACGGTTCACCTGCCAGTTAATCCATTGATTCCGTCCGGATCTGGCACGGCGGGACCACGCGGGATCCTCTAGATAATCCTAATGGGCGCCGCGTTGTGAACAGCTCCTGTTACTCAGTGATCAGCCTGATTGAAAGGCAGCACAGATTTGTGAGCACCTGGCAAGATGCCCTGCGCTGATATCCAAGCTTCAGCAGTTCACGACCTTTTTAATCTCCGGGTATTATGCTCTTTTTGATAACAGGCTTTCCAGCCTGTGTTGTCGGCGGGGTGTAGTCCATGCGAATGAGGCATGTCACCACTTGTGTTTAACAGTTATACACCAGTGTCTCAGTGTTTATATCCAGATTTTTCAGGCGTGTTTATATGCTGGACACGAGGCACAGCCCACGTGCGGGCTCCCAGTTCCAGCTTCTTATGTACCTGTGGTCAGTCACTTGGACACAACCTGACCGCTCGTCGCCTGCGGGCTTTCTGGCCGCGGTGAGAGTTGGCACAGAAATGGCCAGGGGGCCTGTTAAGCTGCTACTGTGGCATTCAGATAACGCGTAGTGGCTCGGACTGGGGGCCGTCAACAAGCAAGGCTCTGCAGATCTGATGCAGGCAATCCCGAGCTGAACGGCCAGCCCTGGGGCCGCGCGCTGCTGTCAATCCCGCTGCTTCAGTCTCCTCTGGATGCTGAGGTGATGCCGTGTCCTCCAAGCAGTCGTCCGCATCAGCAGCGTCTGCAGCAGCAGCTGATTTCAGCTGCTGTAGCAGCAGCTGCGGCAGTCTCCTCCGCCCCGACTGCACTATTTCATGCCAACTCTGCCACCAACAACATCAATTTACACGCTGGATCTTCACCTAGGCCAACTAAGCAGGAACTTCAGACGCAGCAGCAGCAGCAGCAGCAGCAGCAGTAGTAGCAGCAGCAGCAGCAGCAGCAGCAGCAGTAGCGAGGAGGGTTTTCTGAGATCTGATGTAGGGGGATGATGATGGCGGTGCTCTGGTGCCTAGAAGTGGCCCACAGAGAGTCACTGTGTAGCGTACAGGGAGCTGTGGCTAGCTCAGGTAGCTAGGGTCCTCTGGTGGCAACACCAGGAATTGGTCAGCGATTGGTCTCTTTCAGCTGCAGCAGCATCTTCTCTTCTGGATCAGCCAGGTTGTCAATCAGCATGACCTGTAACACAAGTACCACATTCAGTATCAACAGTATACAAGTAGTCCTACAAAGTATACAGGGCTACCTCATGCTTAGAAGTGGAGATACACGACCTGACAAAATAGATAAATGAATGAATGAATGAATGAATGAATGAATGAATGAATGAATGAATGAATGAATGAATGAATGATAAAAAAACGAAAATTAAGATCGTAAATTTATTTGATTCATTGATTTATTATTTGCTTGACTGATTGATTGAATGATTGAAACGAGCAAACACACGAACAAATGAAAGAACGTGTGAATGAATGACTTCCTGGATGAATGAATGACATAGTAAAAGAAGAAACGTACAAAAGCATGAACGAATAGACGGAATTTTATAAAATGTAGCTGTTTGTATCAAACTGGACCATTCGTATGTCGCTAAATTAGGCCTACAGAACAGAACAGTAAAGCAAACGACAGAAACTAGCAGTTACTGCATGTAGCCTTTGTTTGACAATATTGCTATTTTGCGAACAATAAGGCACAATCGCGAACATAAACTGAATTCGAGAATATTAATGACACAAAATAGCATAACAAATTCATAAAATATTGTATTGCCTTCCGAATCCGCCATAACGAAATGCAAACGGCAGGCAATGGACGATTGGGGGCTATGCCTTTGAACAATTTGAAGGATATCCCTCTCAACACAAATAATTGAGGGATATCCCTGAGGGATAGCATTCTCAACACTTTGAGGGATATCCCTCTCAACACATTGAGGGATATCATTCTCAACACATTGAGGGGTATCTCTCTGAACACATTGACATGATTGAGAGATATCCCTATGAACACATTCAGGGATATCGCTCTCAACACATTGAGGGATATCCCTCTAAACACATTAGGGATCTCCCTCTCAACACATTGAGGGATATCTCTCTCAACACATTGAGGGATATCCCTCTAAACACATTAGGGATCTCCCTCTCAACACATTGAGGGATCTCCCTCTCAACACATTGAGGGATATCTCTCTGAACACATTGAGGGATATCCCTCTAAACACCTTGGGGATCTCCCTCTCAACACATTGAGGGATATCTCTCTCAACACATTGAGGGATATCCCTCTAAACACATTAGGGATCTCCCTCTCAACACATTGAGGGATATCCCTCTAAACACATTAGGGATCTCCCTCTCAACACATTGAGGGATATCCCTCTAAACACATTGAGGGATATCCCTCTAAACACATTAGGGATCTCCCTCTCAACACATTGAGAGATATCCCTCTAAACACATTGAGGGATATCCCTCTAAACACATTAGGAATCTCCCTCTCAACATATTGAGGGATATCCCTCTAAACACATTAGGGATCTCCCTCTAAACACATTAGGGATCTCCCTCTCAACACATTGAGGGATATCCCTCTAAACACATTGAGGGATATCCCTCTAAACACATTGAGGGATATCCCTCTAAACACATTGAGAGATATCCCTCTAAACACATTAGGGATATCCCTCTAAACACATTAGGGATCTCCCTCTCAACACATTGAGAGATATCCCTCTAAGCACATTAGGGATCTCCCTCTCAACACATTGAGGGATATCCCTCTCAACACATTGAGGGATATCCCTCTAAACACATTAGGGATCTCCCTCTCAACACATTGAGGGATATCCCTCTAAACACATTGAGGGATATCCCTCTAAACACATTAGGGATCTCCCTCTCAACACATTGAGAGATATCCCTCTGAACACATTAGGGATCTCCCTCTCAACACATTGAGGGATATCCCTCTAAACACATTGAGGGATATCCCTCTGAACACATTGAGGGATATCCCTCTAAACACATTAGGGATATCCCTCTCAACACATTGAGGGATATCCCTCTAAACACATTAGGGATCTCCCTCTCAACACATTGAGGGATATCCCTCTAAACACATTGAGGGATATCCCTCTAAACACATTAGGGATCTCCCTCTCAACACATCGAGAGATATCCCTCTGAACACATTAGGGATCTCCCTCTCAACACATTGAGGGATATCCCTCTCAACACATTGAGAGATATCCCTCTAAACACATTGAGGGATATCCCTCTAAACACATTATGGATCCCCCTCTCAACACATTGAGGGATATCCCTCTAAACACATTAGGGATCTCCCTCTCAACACATTGAGGGGTATCCCTCTAAACACATTCAGGGATATCGCTCTCAACACATTGAGGGATATCCCTCTAAACACATTACGGATCTCCCTCTCAACACATTGAGGGATATCCCTCTCAACACATTGAGGGATATCCCTCTAAACACATTAAGGATCTCCCTCTGAACACAATGAGGGATCTCCCTCTCAACACATTGAGGGATATCCCTCTAAACACATTAGGGATCTCCCTCTCAACACATTGAGAGATATCCCTATGAACACATTCAGGGATATCCCTCTAAACACATTAGGGATCTCCCTCTCAACACATTGAGGGATATCCCTCTCAACACATTGAGGGATATCCCTCTAAACACATTAGGGATCTCCTTCTCAACACATTGAGAGATATCCCTCTGAACACATTGAGGGATATCCCTCTAAACACATTAGGGATCTCCCTCTCAACACATTGAGGGATATCCCTCTAAACACATTAGGGATCTCCCTCTCAACACATTGAGGGATATCCCTCTCAACACATTGAGGGATATCCCTCTAAACACATTAGGGATCTCCCTCTCAACACATTGAGGGATATCCCTCTAAACACATTAGGGATCTCCCTCTCAACACATTGAGAGATATTCCTATGAACACATTCAGGGATATCGCTCTCAACACATTGAGGGATATCCCTCTAAACACATTAGGGATCTCCCTCTCAACACATTGAGGGATATCCCTCTCAACACATTGAGGGATATCCCTCTAAACACATTAGGGATCTCCCTCTCAACACATTGAGAGATATCCCTCTAAACACATTGAGGGATATCCCTCTAAACACATTAGGGATCTCCCTCTCAACACATTGAGGGATATCCCTCTAAACACATTAGGGATCTCCCTCTCAACACATTGAGAGATATCCCTCTCAACACATTCAGGGATATCGCTCTCAACACATTGAGGGATATCCCTCTAAACACATTGAGGGATATCCCTCTAAACACATTAGGGATCTCCCTCTCAACACATTAGGGATCTCCCTCTCAACACATTGAGAGATATCCCTCTGAACACATTCAGGGATATCGCTCTCAACACATTGAGGGATATCGCTCTAAACACGTTAGGGATCTCCCTCTCAACACATTGAGGGATATCCCTCTCAACACATTGAGGGATATCCCTCTAAACACATTAGGGATCTCCCTCTCAACACATTGAGAGATATCCCTCTAAACACATTAGGGATATCCCTCTAAACACATTAGGGATCTCCCTCTCAACACATTGAGATATATCCCTCTAAACACATTAGGGATCTCCCTCTCAACACATTGAGGGATATACCTCTCAACACATTGAGGGATATCCCTCTAAACACATTAGGGATCTCCCTCTCAACACATTGAGGGATATCCCTCTAAACACATTGAGGGATATCCCTCTAAACACATTAGGGATCTCCCTCTCAACACATTGAGAGATATCCCTCTAAACACATTGAGGGATATCCCTCTAAACACATTAGGGATCTCCCTCTAAACACATTGAGGGATATCCCTCTAAACACATTAGGGATCTCCCTCTCAACACATTGAGGGATATCCCTCTAAACACATTAGGGATCTCCCTCTCAACACATTGAGGGGTATCCCTCTAAACACATTCAGGGATATCCCTCTAAACACATTCAGGGATATCCCTCTAAACACATTAGGGATCTCCCTCTCAACACATTGAGGGATATCCCTCTCAACACATTGAGGGATATCCCTCTAAACACATTAAGGATCTCCCTCTGAACACATTGAGGGATCTCCCTCTCAACACATTGAGGGATATCCCTCTAAACACATTAGGGATCTCCCTCTCAACACATTGAGAGATATCCCTCTGAACACATTCAGGGATATCGCTCTCAACACATTGAGGGATATCGCTCTAAACACGTTAGGGATCTCCCTCTCAACACATTGAGGGATATCCCTCTCAACACATTGAGGGATATCCCTCTAAACACATTAGGGATCTCCCTCTCAACACATTGAGGGGTATCCCTCTAAACACATTCAGGGATATCCCTCTAAACACATTCAGGGATCTCCCTCTCAACACATTGAGAGATATTCCTATGAACACATTCAGGGATATCGCTCTCAACACATTGAGGGATATCCCTCTAAACACATTAGGGATCTCCCTCTCAACACATTGAGGGATATCCCTCTCAACACATTGAGGGATATCCCTCTAAACACATTAGGGATCTCCCTCTCAACACATTGAGAGATATCCCTCTAAACACATTGAGGGATATCCCTCTAAACACATTAGGGATCTCCCTCTCAACACATTGAGGGATATCCCTCTAAACACATTAGGGATCTCCCTCTCAACACATTGAGAGATATCCCTCTCAACACATTCAGGGATATCGCTCTCAACACATTGAGGGATATCCCTCTAAACACATTGAGGGATATCCCTCTAAACACATTAGGGATCTCCCTCTCAACACATTAGGGATCTCCCTCTCAACACATTGAGAGATATCCCTCTGAACACATTCAGGGATATCGCTCTCAACACATTGAGGGATATCGCTCTAAACACGTTAGGGATCTCCCTCTCAACACATTGAGGGATATCCCTCTCAACACATTGAGGGATATCCCTCTAAACACATTAGGGATCTCCCTCTCAACACATTGAGAGATATCCCTCTAAACACATTAGGGATATCCCTCTAAACACATTAGGGATCTCCCTCTCAACACATTGAGATATATCCCTCTAAACACATTAGGGATCTCCCTCTCAACACATTGAGGGATATACCTCTCAACACATTGAGGGATATCCCTCTAAACACATTAGGGATCTCCCTCTCAACACATTGAGGGATATCCCTCTAAACACATTGAGGGATATCCCTCTAAACACATTAGGGATCTCCCTCTCAACACATTGAGAGATATCCCTCTAAACACATTGAGGGATATCCCTCTAAACACATTAGGGATCTCCCTCTAAACACATTGAGGGATATCCCTCTAAACACATTAGGGATCTCCCTCTCAACACATTGAGGGATATCCCTCTAAACACATTAGGGATCTCCCTCTCAACACATTGAGGGGTATCCCTCTAAACACATTCAGGGATATCCCTCTAAACACATTCAGGGATATCCCTCTAAACACATTAGGGATCTCCCTCTCAACACATTGAGGGATATCCCTCTCAACACATTGAGGGATATCCCTCTAAACACATTAAGGATCTCCCTCTGAACACATTGAGGGATCTCCCTCTCAACACATTGAGGGATATCCCTCTAAACACATTAGGGATCTCCCTCTCAACACATTGAGAGATATCCCTATGAACACATTCAGGGATATCCCTCTAAACACATTAGGGATCTCCCTCTCAACACATTGAGGGATATCCCTCTCAACACATTGAGGGATATCCCTCTAAACACATTAGGGATCTCCCTCTCAACACATTGAGAGATATCCCTCTGAACACATTGAGGGATATTCCTCTAAACACATTAGGGATCTCCCTCTCAACACATTGAGGGATATCCCTCTAAACACATTAGGGATCTCCCTCTCAACACATTGAGGGATATCCCTCTAAACACATTGAGGGATATCCCTCTAAACACATTAGGGATCTCCCTCTCAACACATTGAGGGATATCCCTCTAAACACATTTGGGATCTCCCTCTCAACACATTGAGAGATATTCCTATGAACACATTCAGGGATATCGCTCTCAACACATTGAGGGATATCCCTCTAAACACATTAGGGATCTCCCTCTCAACACATTGAGGGATATCCCTCTCAACACATTGAGGGATATCCCTCTAAACACATTAGGGATCTCCCTCTCAACACATTGAGGGGTATCCCTCTAAACACATTAGGGATCTCCCTCTCAACACATTGAGAGATATCCCTCTAAACACATTCAGGGATATCGCTCTCAACACATTGAGGGATATCCCTCTAAACACATTAGGGATCTCCCTCTCAACACATTGAGGGATATCTCTCTAAACACATTAGGGATCTCCCTCTCAACACATTGAGAGATATCCCTATGAACACATTCAGGGATATCGCTCTCAACACATTGAGGGATATCCCTCTAAACACATTAGGGATCTCCCTCTCAACACATTGAGGGATATCCCTCTCAACACATTGAGGGATATCCCTCTAAACACATTAGGGATCTCCCTCTCAACACATTGAGGGATATCCCTCTCAACACATTGAGGGATATCCCTCTAAACACATTAGGGATCTCCCTCTCAACACATTCAGGGATATCGCTCTCAACATATTGAGGGATATCCCTCTAAACACATTGAGGGATATCCCTCTAAACACATTAGGGATCTCCCTCTCAACACATTGAGGGATATCCCTCTCAACACATTGAGGGATATCCCTCTAAACACATTAGGGATCTCCCTCTCAACACATTGAGGGATATCCCTCTCAACACATTGAGGGATATCCCTCTAAACACATTAGGGATCTCCCTCTCAACACATTGAGGGGTATCCCTCTCAACACATTGAGGGATATCCCTCACAACACATTGAGGGATATCCCTCTAAACACATTAGGGATCTCCCTCTCAACACATTGAGGGATATCGCTCTCAACACATTGAGGGATATCCCTCTAAACACATTAGGGATATCCCTCTCAACACATTGAGGGGTATCCCTCTAAACACATTAGGGATCTCCCTCTCAACACATTGAGAGATATCCCTATGAACACATTTTTTGACAACCTTTCAACACATTGACTGAGTAATATGCCTCTCAAGATATTGTGGTATCACCCTCATAACACATTGAGGTGTATCCCTCTAAACACATTCAGGTGTAACTTGTGTAAGCCAGAGAGGGATGTTTGTAATCCTTGGAAAATAAATGTTTAAACTAGGTATAAAAAAACATTATGGGATGTCGCTCTCAACACATTGAGGGATATCCATCTCAACATCGGTGGTTATTCTTAATCTCAAATATGCTATGTGGAACAAATGTTGGATTAATTTTGGCCGCGTTGTGACATGCATGTTCCCGTGGAGCTGAGAGGCTCACGCCTGCAGTTGATACTATTAGAGCCCGGTTGATACCAGGTTTTGATATCACAAGACTGCTGACTACATATCACTGCCACTTATCTCCAGAACAAGTCTGATAACAACCGCCTAGATAACCTTTAACAAGCTGGGCCTCGTCGAATAAACGATATATTACAAAGAGGCGTTACAATTGGTCGAGGTGCCTGGGTGGGCTTTCTCAATTGGTGTGACCTAGATTCTGGTCAGCCGATTGGTCGAAATCATCACCTTGACCAATCAGATGCGTGGGATCTAAGTCACACTAAAGCAGAATTGCGGCCCAGAACTAATCCAATCAAATGAAATGTGCTGGGCATAAATCAGGTTAGCAGACAATGGTGTTGTCAAACTGATAGGAAGAGAAATATCAGCCGAACGACTAATTAAGTGGATGTGGGTGATTGTGTGAGTGAGTGAGTGAGTGAGTGAGTGAGTGAGTGAGTGAGTGAGTGAGTGAGTGGGTGGGTGAGTGAGTGAGTGAGTGAGTGAGTGAGTGAGTGAGTGAGTGAGTGAGTGAGTGAGTGAGTGAGTGAGTGAGTGAGTGAGTGAGTGAGTGAGTGAGTGAGTGAGTGAGTGAGTGAGTGAGTGAGTGAGTGAGTGAGTGAGTGACTCAGTCAGTCAGTCAGTCAGTCAGTCAGTCAGTCAGTCAGTCAGTCAGTCAGTCAGTCAGTCAGTCAGTCAGTCAGTCAGTCAGTCAGTCAGTCAGTCAGTCAGTCAGTCAGTCAGTCAGTCAGTCAGTCAGTCAGTCAGTCAGTCAGTCAGTCAGTCAGTCAGTCAGTCAGTCAGTCAGTCAGTCAGTCAGTCAGTCAGTCAGTCAGTCAGTCAGTCAGTCAGTCAGTCAGTCAGTCAGTCAGTCAGTCAGTCAGTCAGTCAGTCAGTCAGTCAGTCAGTCAGTCAGTCAGTCAGTCAGTCAGTCAGTCAGTCAGTCAGTCAGTCAGTCAGTCAGTCAGTCAGTCAGTCAGTCAGTCAGTCAGTCAGTCAGTCAGTCAGTGAATGAGTCATTGAGTCAGCATGGTCAGTAAGTGTGAATAAGTTTGTAACATGCATCACATTTCAAAATGTAGTACTTCAAAATTATTATTGTGTGCTCCGATTAGAAGTACATGAACCTCGTTCAGCATCGCCTTTTTTCGTCCATGTCGAGAGGTAATATGTTGGCTTTACGAGAATTTCCTACGAGTGTAGAAGTGAGTGTAAGCGCTGGTTGACCGCCTATAGGCTTACATGTTAACGAGAAGGACATACGCAACGAGCTTTTTCATTTTCGTAAGTGGCAGACAAAGATTACGATAATTTTGACAAACGAGCCAGAGAGTGCGGGGATCCAATTACTGCTGCTAAATTGCCTCTCTATCGATAAAAATTACCAAAGTATCAATAATTGACAATTTATTAACAAATTATTGTTTGATACCTATATTCATTTTTTTTTCAATCAGATCCCAGTCAAAGCCGCTAGAGTTCGACTCCCAGCGTGGGCGTGTCATTCAGATTGTATCACGATCAATGCTACACATTGTTCAAAAGCACGAGAAACGAGGCGGGAATACCAGTCCTGTGGTGATAAGAAACGCAGCATTTATCATAGAGAAGAACACTATTGGTTTTTTGCCATCTGCCTGTCCGCAGATTACGAGGTGACCCATTGATCACAATATATCCAACGGATACGAGACTCGATGTCCATCAATGTTGGTCCACAGTGTTGTCTACAGTGTAGACCCGGCAGTCAGATAGCATCGGGTGCAATGTTGAGAAAATATTGGTTCAGCGTCTATAATGCTGGAAGTACACCAAGCCAACATTGGGTGAACATTGAGTATATATATATATATAAATAGTTGTCACCACAATAATTCGTAATTTTTGCGTTTCCCACACCACATGCTTGTGTAAACTCTTGTTATCGTTGAGATCGAAACCCTGCCGAGCAGGAGACATCGAGAAAATGTTGCTTTAATGTTGGCCCAACATCAACGCAGCATTAGCTAAACGTCTCGTGTTTGCTGGAACGTTTGCTTCACTTGCACTGTAGGGGCTTTATCGCGATAGGGAGACGTTTATGACTGTGATATCTACGATGTCAACTTACGCAACACTTACCAATAGAAACAACAGAAAACTGGCGTAAGAGCCCTTGGCTGGTCGCCCTGCAGGCTATGAGATCAACCTCCAAACCCCATTACACTTATCTCGTAAAAATACAAGCAACAGTAACAGCTGACTTGAAAACGTGAGCAGTCACCGCTGTTTGTCTGCACCGAGTTACTGCACAGTCTGTCGAATACGAAGCAGACGGAATACCGAAACACACACGCGAGCGGTTTCAATGGCATTCAACGGAATATAGTATACTCGCGGAATTAATACACTTTTGCCACGCTCGCCTACAATTGAGATATTGATGAGGACATTTAGTGACCGGAAATGAACCGGATCTGAGACTAAAAAATGAGTATGATAGAATGAAGCTTCTGGCTGAACCACCAGCATGCCCGGCCACTATCTCAATTGCATACGAGCGTGACTGTTGCAGATATAGTTCAATATATTAACAGGGTAGAAAGCATCATGAGCATACTCGAATGAGGGTGGCTTTTTATACGGGTCTGGCCGCTTTTAAAGGGTCGATGAGCTTATTAGCGGACGTCTTTTTAAATGCACCTGTCTGAATCACGTCGTGCATGAGTGATTCTAACAGAAATGTGTCTGTTTTATTTAAAGACAGTTTTATAAAGTCACGCTTGGGTTTGAATATTCCTTGTTAATAATATAAACGTACAATAAAGCAAAAATACATACTACGGACGAAGACATAATTGATAAATAAGATATAATAGACAGAAAAATGACAGCTGTCGTGAGGGTCAGAAAAAGCGTCTGCTTCCGTACACTCATTGTTAAAATTATGCAACCCAATAACATTGACTTGTTTTAGCAAAACACATCCAAAAACCCGTTCTACTTTAAAATCACCAATGCATTTGCTTCTGAATTTATATTGTTTAATATTTGACTTACTATACATATTCAATCATTACCCTATAGTAACTAAAATGCAAGTGTATTGTTTTGATCACAGATGAATACGGACATTGACTAATGCAATGGTTTAATACTTTCGGCCATGTGTGTAGCAAAATTGATTTGCACACCATCGTCATTATGTTCAGAAAAACATGTTTTTTATAAAAAAGATTTTTTTGTGATTTAATTCAATAATAAGATACTCAACTATGGCGTATTTAATTGTTTATTTGACCAACCTAATTACGAGGGTCAAAAAGGAAATGAAATGAATCGGGCTTTAGGCCACCTTTGTGCACATATAGGCTAAACTGGGCCAGGAGAACCTCCTGAGGATGGTGAGATGATTGAGATGACACTGTCCTCCAGACACAGGATTCGAAATTCGAACCCTGGCGGTCTGAGGCCGAGCACGCTACCTCTCGGTCACGGAGGCTCCCCACAATACTGACTTTCACACGTGGATGGGGAAGAAACATTTTTTGTTTCTTTCAAACCGCCGAGACCGGGAACCGAACACCGAACTCTGGCGTGAAAGGCAGCGGTGCTAACCACTACCCTAGGGCCCCCGCCTTCGAGCATGATACATCATGGGGACTCTGTAAGCTCGAGCATGAGACATCATGGGGACTCTGTAAGCTCGAGCATGAGACATCATGGGGACTCTGTAAGCTCGAGCATGAGACATCATGGGGACTCTGTAAGCTCGAGCATGAGACATCATGGGGACTCTGTAAGCTCGAGCATGAGACATCATGGGGACTCTGTATCTGGAGATGGTAGACCTGTCGGGAGCAATGAATAAATAAATACATAATACATAAATACATACATGAACAATAGTCTCTCGCGAGAATAATACCAAGCGAATAATACAAGAATACATCAATACAATTCATTCCAGCATCTACAGTCTCTGATACTACAGCAAAAACTAAGAGCAGAACAGCAACAGCGCTATCGGAAACATGACGAGATCGCCCGGTCCACAATTCGGCACCGTGGATCTCGGCCAGCGAGATGGCGGGGCATCTCGGTCCAGCTGCGACCCGGTACCCCAGCTGTGTGGAGCGGGCATGACAGCATAGCTTATCACTTATCTGATATCTCCCATCGGATCGTCCATGAAACAACACTCGAGGGAAGTGGATTCAAGCAATCACCGCACTTCGAACCAACGGTGTTTAAATGTTTGGCCAGCGTCGAAGACGGTGGGCCAACATTGAATCAGCATCGGGCCAATATCCCGTGTTTACTGGGGTACATTTCCCAGTGTTTGTGTTTAACCCTTTCAGTGCGGGGACCGAATTTAGACGTCAGAGTCTGACGTCTAAAGTCGGTCCCCGCACTGACAGAGTACAATGTTACAGTCGCCGTGGACCCTATTCAAATAGAGCGGAAAAAGCTAACTTCAAGACAATGTTTATGATCATTTCAAATTAAAAAAATACCCTTTTGTCTCTTGGTTTATATATAAATATTTCCGCGTTTTAAGGATTTCACCCTTTATGCTCCGTCATCGCATTTATGCACAGCGTGGAATATCTCGAATAAAATTCGTCAAAGGATTTTTTTAAACCCATCACAGCATATCCGTGTTCATGTGGTGATATGTACAATCCATCACTGTATACCTGTGTTCATGTGATATCACTGTATACCCGTGTTCATGGGATATCACTGTATACCTGTGTTCATGTGATATCACTGTATACCCGTGTTCATGGGATATCACTGTATACCTGTGTTCATGTGATATCACTGTATACCCGTGTTCATGGGATATCACTGTATATCCGTGTTCATGTGATATCACTGTATACCCGTGTTTATGTAATATCACTATATACCCGTGTTCATGGGTTATCACTGTATACCTGTGTTCATGTGATATCAGTGTATACCCGTGTTTATGTGATATCACTGTATACCCATGTTCATAGGTTATCACTGTATACACGTGTTCATGGGATATCACTGTATACCCGTGTTCATGGGTTATCAATGTATACCTTTGTTTATGTGATATCACTGTATACCCGTGTTCATGGGATATCACTGTATACCCATGTTCATGGGATATCACTGTATACCTGCGTTCATGTGATATCACTGTATACCCGTGTTCATGGGATATCACTGTATACCCATGTTCATGGGATATCACTATATACCCGTGTTCATGGGATATCACTGTATACCCATGTTCATGGGATATCCCTATATACCCATGTTCACGGAATAGCACTGTATACCCGTGTCCATGGGATATCACTGTATACCCGTGTTCATGGGATATCCCTATATACCCATGTTCATGGAATATCACTCTATACCCGTGTTCATGGGATATCACTGTATACTTTTGTTTATGGGATATCCCTATATACCCATGTTCATGGGATATCACTGTATACCCGTGTCCATGGGATATCACTGTATACCCGTGTTCATGTGATATCACTGTATATCCGTGTTCATGGGATATCCCCATATACCCATGTTCATGGGATATCACTATATACCCGTGTTCATGGGATATCACTGTATACCCGTGTTCATGTGATATCACTGTATATCCGTGTTCATGGGATATTCCTATATACCCGTGTTCATGGAATATCACTGTATACCCGTGTTCATGGGATATCCCCATATACCCATGTTCATGGGATATCACTGTATACCCGTGTTCATGGGATATCCCTATATACCCATGTTTATGGAATATCACTGTATACCCGTGTTCATGTGATATCACTGTATACCCATGTTTATGGAATATCACTGTGTACCCGTGTTCATGGGATATCACTGTATACCCGTGTTCATGTGATATCACTGTATACCCATGTTCATGGAATATCACTGTATACCCGTGTTCATGGGATATCACTGTATACCCGTGTTCATGTGATATCACTGTATACCCATGTTCATGGGTTATTACTGTATACCTGTGTTCATGTGATATCACTGTATACCCGTGTTCATGGGATATCACTGTATACCCGTATTCATAGGATATCCCTATATACCCATGTTTATGGAATATCACTGTGTACCCGTGTTCATGTGATATCACTGTATACCCGTGTTCATGGGATATCCCTATATACCCATGTTCATAGAATATCACTGTATACCCGTGTCCATGGGATAATAATTATGTACAATACATCACTGCATACCTGTGTCCATGGGTTATCACTGCATACCAGTGTTCATGTGGTATCACTGTATACCAGTGTTCATGTTGTTATCATTGTATACCCGTGTTCATGTGGTATCATTGTATACCAAATATATTTTTTTTCAAATCAAATTTTTTCACCAGATTATTTCCGCACAGGATAGTGCTGATATTTTTAAAACGTATCAGAGGTAAACACATAATAAAGTAATTTTGCACGCGCCAAAACCAGAGATAAAAAAACTACATATTATAGTATAATTTATGTAGGTTGCTACGTTTTTCAGTGCATTTTACCTGTTACAGGTAAAATGCACTGAAAAACGTAGCAACCTACAAAATAACTACAATTAAAACACTTTTTACATTCATCGCTATTATAGAATTTTAAACCCTCAGTTAAAAATGCATGGGCCAGCGTCAACTCGTGAAACCGTCGCATGGCCAACAACATGCCATACTAATATATTAAGGTGGTTCCTACAATACCCGTGTTCATCACTGTATAACCATGATAGTCCTGTTCGTGGGATGACAATTATTATGTTTGGACGAAGTCGTCCAAACATGTTGAAGTCGCTCAGCAACTTTCTTTTTCTTATTATTATTATTATTATTCTACGGCCGATTTAGCCAAACTATTTCTCCCTCAGTTTACAAGTAATCGACTTCAAGTCTTGGCACAATGATCCTTAGGTATTAAAGTTAGTTGCTATAGCTTTTTATTGCGATTCGGACAGTGGATCCGGATCTGGCCCGGAAAGCATACTTCCACTATATGGATCACTGTGTAAGTTTAATGGTGTACATTTTCAAATTTTTGCCACCCTATTTCTCACTCAGTTTACAAGTAATCGACTTCAAACTCTGGCACATTGATCCTTAGGTACTGACTTGAGTTGCTATATCTTTTTTCACTGATCCAGACAGTGGATCCAGTTTTATTAAGGATTTTGTAAATCCACTATGCGGTCCAGTGTTGGTGCAATTGTTTACATGTCGGTTTATAGCTCATTCATCCAATTGAAAGGATAGTCGGCCTTCACAATGGAGCATTGTATTGCCGGCCGCCTCTCACAATGGGTCATTGTATTGGGCGACTTCACCCTCTGGTCACCATGAACACTAGAAACATTTTAAATGCTAGATTGGTTTATTTATTATTTAAATAACAGTTGTAATTACCAAGGGGAATGAATTAATGCAGTTTGAGGCCGCCTTTGTGCACATATAGGCTAAAATAGTGGCAAAAAGTCAAAAAAGTCAAAAATCTCGAAAAAGTCAAAAAACGCAAAAAAGTCACAAAAAGTCAAAAAAGGCAAAAAAAGTCAAAAAAGTGAAAAAAGTCACAAAAAGTCACAAAAAGTCACAAAAAGTTACGAAAAGTCAAAAAATTAAAAAAACTAAAAAAAAAATAAATAAAAAATCAAAAAAATCACAAAAAGTAAAAACAGTCACAAAAAGTCACAAAAAGTCACAAAAGTCACAAAAAGCAAAAAAGTCTCAAAAAGTCTCAAAAAGTAAAAAAAAGTAAAAAAAAAAATCAAAAAAATCACAAAAAGTAAAAACAGTCACAAAAAGTCAAAAAAATCACAGAAAGTCACAAAAGGCACAAAAAGTCAAAAAAGTCTCAAAAAGTCAAAAAAGTATAAAAAAAGTCAAAAAAATTCAAAAAAATAAAAAACAGTCACAAAAAGTCAAAAAAATCACAGAAAGTCACAAAAGTCACAAAAGTCACAAAAAGTCAAAAAAGTCTCAAAAAGTTAAAAAGTATAAAAAAGGCAAAAAAATTCAAAAAAATCAAAAAAGTCAAAAAACCCAAAAAACCCAAAAAAGTCTCAAAAAGTAAAAAAAAAGTTAAAAAAAAATCAAAAAGTCACAAAAAGGCAAAATAGTCACAAAAGTCACAAAAGTAAAAAAAAAGTCAACAAAGTAAAAAAAAAGTCAAAAAAGTCAAAAAAAGTCAAAAAAAAGTCGAAAAGTAACAAAAAAGTAACAAAAAGTAAAAAAGTCACAAAAAGTCAAAAATGTTAAAAAAAGTCAAAAAAGTCAAAAAAAGCAAAAAAGGCGCAAAAAGTAAAAAATCGAAGTCCAAACATTACTGTTACTTGAAAAGTAAAAGTCGTTTCTAGTTATAATGTATAATCCATCACTGGATATCCGTGCTCATGGGATATGACTGTATACCCGTGTTCATGGGACAATATGGTCCTGCCATAAATAATAAAGGCAGGCGGGGTTACCTGCTAACTTAAAGTAAAGAAGGTACTGCTATTGGCATAGGTGTAAGTATTATATATTACATCGAAAGGCAAGCAACAGTATCTTTTTACTTGAAAAGCGATCAGTTACTGATGTTTGCGTTTGCGTAATACACAAAGGCAGACAGCAGTAAATGCTTAGTTTTTAATGGAGCAGTTACTATCGTTTGTCTTTGCGTCTTGCTACGAGGCAAGTCCATGACCTATTCACGCAGTTGACAGTGCTCGTAAACACTGTATAATTATTAAGACATAGACCTATATAATAAATCAGATGGTGCATTCTGGGCCCAAAGCAAACAGGCATTATCTGCTTATTTGTAAGGTTAGCAGTTACAGTCTTTTGACTCTGTAAAGCAGACACATATGACACCGACCACCGGGGACGCAAAATAAGCAAAATAACCAACGTCAACGTGGGCCAACGTCACAGACATTATCCCAGAGTTAATAAAAAGTCTGGCAACGCCTTTGGTTTTGTTGACCTATAAACAAAAGAGTTTGTAGCCTCATTGTATAAACCATGCCTCGACATAAGTTACATACATCTTTCTGTTATATGATTTGCAAACTTCGGCATGCATGCCCCAGAACACACAAGACTCTAAACCAAGGCTGGCTCAATGTTGGCCTAACGTCTAAGATGTTGGTCGAGCAAGTAAAGCATTATTTTACCCTCTCGTGTTCTGGGTGTGGCGCGATGTAAAGTACCACAGCATTCCGTTATATTCGCAAAAATGGTATTCCTCGATTTTTTCACACGCAATAGTTTTCCCAGCAAAGCTATATAATATAAGGCAGTAATATTTTGTTGCATACCTAATAACTGCTTTTTAATTTAAGAATGGACGATAAAGAAAGCAGTTCACGTAATGATTCCGACTAGGTTTACTGTTGGGCCACCATCTACGACATTGCCCCAACCATAGAGTTAATAAAGATTATTAACTCTATGCCCCAACGCCCCAACACAGCGTCAATGTATCGCTGCGATGGTCAACAGGTAGAATGGACGCAGAATCAGAGGGCTGCTCTACAAATACCCAAGGACAGTATCTGGTCACTCTTCAAGTACAAATGTAATCAGTTACTGCTGTCTGGCTTTGAGAGCACTGCTGCTTTGATGTGTGCCTGTGCCCGTATTCTCGTACAAGTTATGATATATTGTAGGCTTAGGATTGGTCGAGATGACAATCTTGACCAATCCGAAGCCTACGATATATCGTAACTTGTACGAGGATACGGCCTCTGAGTGGTATGTAACTGATACAGGTTTGTGTGGACCACGCGTCCCACATCCCGGCGTGATTTGACTGGTGACGTAACCGCCATGCGAGGGCGGAGTATAAAAATAGATGTCTGTTACAAATTATTAATACGGCATGGTGTCATCGGGTACATCTCACAGTGCATCTCACAGTACAGAGTACACCGAGTACCCTCCAAGTGAATTCCATTTCTATACACTCATTTGTTATAAATGAGACCCTCCCTCTCTCGGGATGATTGTTGTCGTGGTTGTGCATTTACGTGCTTCAAGCTATTCAAAGACCTGGAATGTGCATGACTGTATAAAGTACTGTACAGTACACTGTCGCAACACCAACATGCATTAAAGTGACTCCGTGGGATGACATTAATTATGGTATTGTGTTTGAGATGAAGCCAACAAATCCTGATTTAATTATTTTCAATATTTTCTGAAAAAAATGTATCAACATTTATATTAAACCAAACAAACACTAATTGTACATCTAAGAGATTATTGAATGTTGAGGCCGTCGGCCGCTGGGCAGACAATCGGTCCTGCAGACGATTACCCAATCAGTCACTTTCGCCCACCAATTAACGTCGGTGCCTTCTGAAGGAGGCTTTGATCACACCGTCTGAGACGGTGTGTATTTGTGATATAAAGTATTGTATACTACTACAGATTTGTTTACATAACAATATACGAATTGGAAATAAAATTACTTTTTTTCAGTGCTTCTATTTTATTATTATTTATTTTTATTTCTTTTTGTATATTAGTTAAGATCAGTAGGCTATATTTTTTTCGAAATGTCATGTCAACATAATGATTATAATGCTATAATGTCTTTTCAGCTACTAGAGTGGGTGGGGGCCCTGTACTGGTGCAGTGGTTAAAGCTGCCTGCTTGGAAAGTCGGAGATCGCGGGTTCGAACCACACTCTGGCTTTGAAGTTTCAAAGAAACAAAAATGTGTCTTCCCCGCTCACTCGTAAAGATTCAATATTGTGGGGAGCCTCCGTGACCGAAAGATAGCGTGCTCGGCCTTAGACCGCCAAGGCTCGAATTTCGAATCCTGTGTCTAGAAGGCAGTGTCATCTCACTCATCTCACCATACTCAGGGGGTTCTCTTGGCCTAATTTAGCATATAATATGCACAAAGGGGGCCTAAACCCCATTTATTTCATTTCAGCTACTTGAGTACCTAGTCATGTATGGTATATATCCGATGCGGTAATATTAACAGGCATAAGTGTTTAGCCCTGTTTATTGTTATCTATATATAAATACCACTGGATATCATTTTTGTGCCCATTTATTATTGATTGACAAATGGGGTGGTCCGCATTGCAATATCATGACCGAAATTTCAGTCATGTTTGGTATTCACAAATAGACACACAAATTTACCACCTGGAGAAATGACACGCAATTCACCTTGCTTTTCGTACACTTACTGTATTATAGTAGTCTATAAAGACACATGTATACGTGAAGGTCTTTAAGACAATTCGTGACACAGTATGACCGTTAAATACACGCGTTATTAGTGGATCAATGATATGACAGATAACAGTCATTCATGAATGGATGATCATTAGAATTGTATGATTATCACTTGATCGCTTAAACACCTGTTATTAATTTCATTGTGCCATGTTCACCACAATATTACCAAAACACAGTATATTATCGCAGCAGCAGACGACATATACAACAGTGGAATAAACATACATTTTCATGGCATTACCGGCAATATTTTAACCCGAAAACAAACGGGTTAGTCAAAATATACATTTTTGAGTATAATTGGGCAAACATGGCTATCAATTTGTGATATTAAGAAAGTAACACGATTTATAATATGAACTCTCCGCCGGAAGATGAATATCCAACGACAGAGCTCTATGAGTATTATTGTTTTTTGAAAAATCATGTAGCCTTAACTCAGAATGCAGTCACTCGACATGAAAATAGTTTTTAAATAATGCATAACTAATCGGTCACTAGGCTTGGCATAACTAGACCTCAGTGAATTTACTAATGATCATAAGAAAAATATGTTCAAGTGAGGTGGCTAATCTGCAAAATCAACGAAATTTACCAAACATCTTTGCGAAAAAAGCCCACTCATTTCAGTCCTGATAAAGTCATTAATTGCTGTTGTTTGGCTCTGCTTAACCGAAGAACATTTCAATGTTTTCAGAAAGCCCGTGGTGGATGAAGTGTACTTCGCTCGGGGCAATTCAGAAAATAGATAAAATGTATATGATGTCATCGCTATTAAACAATCTTTGCAGCAAACACGATACGATCAAACGATGCTGGCTTGATGTCGGTCCGTCCTCTACGACACTGGCCCAACACCAAATCAGTACTGGTTATGCGTCCTGTGCATGCTGGTTATCAAACTGATCAAGGCAATTTTAACTGCCTGATCTCTCAACTACGTCACGTGAGAATAAATGAATGAATGAATGAATGAATGAATGAATGAATGAATGAATGAATGAATGAATGAATGAATGAATGAATGACTCGAGCCTTATTCAAAGGTCGTACAGACTGGCGGTGTAGGTGTGAGCACGCTACTTCTAATTCACGGAGTGTCCCAACAATACGTATTTATTCATTTGTTTGATTTCCAGTTAAAACATGCAAAAAGGTACAATATCATTATTATTGATTGAGTATTTTTTTAACATGTTATTAACTTTGATTGATGGGAACAGGCCGAGACGACCTCTACAAGGCCTGTCAACCATGAATACTGAATGTTTACGAGGGGTGGAGAAGAGTTTATTTCTTGCAACATGAATAGCAGAGAGAGTGAGGAACCCGCGAGCTCCGGCATGACGGGAGGGCAGGGTTAACCACCAGAACAGGACACCCCCTCCCCCCCCCCCCCCGCCGATAATTATTGGAGTGTAATGTACACGGGAGACATCGCTTATTTGCTTTGAACACTGTGCGGCGTAGATGAGTTAAACAACAGTAACTGCTTACATTTCAATCAGGCACTTACAGCTGTTTGACCCACGGCGAAGATGTGTCGTCGCAGAAACGTATCGATGTCTGGGAGTTTTGCACGCGAGATGCTAATGTCAAACGAGAGAGGAACGGGAGGGGGAATTAGCCAACGAGCACGCGATCTTTTAATGGATTTGTTCAGATCCGTGTTCCCAGCCTGCGGCTATGTTGCTTGGGGAAGTGTTTGTCTGGGCAGGTATAGCAGGGTTCGCTGCTCGCACTCACGGGGGAAAGCATGGGTCGGCGACATCAGAATAAATGTGCATCTCAAATTTATTTTGAGCTGAGATTGTGTATATAGGCTTATTAACCCCTTAACACGTCACGATGCATTGAAACATCATTCTACATCCCTGAAAACATACTTCTTTTTCCTACAACCAAGGGTTTTAGAATCGATTTTTCCATGAGACTGGTTTACCAATATATGACAATCTTCTTTAATTTTCCACCCACATCAAATCATCTTCATCCACTACAAGTCGAGAATTGCGATAGCAATTCGCGGCTTGTAGTGGATGAGGATGACAATGGTAAATTCAGGCTTGAGAAGGTTAAAGCAGCCCCTTGGGATAACATCAATTTTCGTTTTTAGTTTAGTAATGAAGTAGTGTATCCCCAAGATCATGATTTTATTTTTTTCAGGATTTTTAAATTTAAAAAAATATTTTTTAGCAAAATTTCTATGAAACCGCTAAAAACCCAAACAAACTTTTTGTACACCTAAACACTTGCTAAAGGACGGTTAAATGTTCCCACAGCATTGGGCCATATGTTGATGCCGTCGGCCCAGCGTTGGGCAGACAGTCAGAGTTGCAGGTGTATCACTTCATGTCCTGACTATAAGACACCAATCAGACACCAATTAGCGGCGATTGCTTTTATCTCCCCGTCCAAGACGTGGGAATATGTGGTGTAAAGATCTGTCTATTGCTGACTTGCTTTGTTTACATGGCAATATACGACCTGGAAATTTAACTATTTCACTCTTTTTCGGTGCTTTTAAATTGTTTTTTGACTTTTTTGTATTTTTAATTCAGATCAGTAGGCTATATAGCTTCATATAAGTTAAATTTTCAAAATTGACAACATTGAAAATGTCTCATCCCAAGGGGTCCCTTTAACATGAAGTCAAAACCCATAATTTTTCATCGTGGCGCAATTTTGCCAGAGGCGACAGAAAATGACATAAAACCACATTCACTCACCAGCAAACTGTGCGTCCCAACCAAACACTAGGCATTGAACCAATATTGTTTTAATGTTGGCCCACCGTTGGGCCAGCAAACAGCAAAGCAACATTGGGTGAATGTCTCATGTTGTCAGGACCAGTGTCACAATTTGGAAACGGCACTGCCGCATGGGGTGTGAAGCGATCCATTTGGCGACTTTTCGATTACATTCGCACGTCAGACAACAAAAAACTACACATCTGCGGCCAAAAATTATCAGGATGTAAAAAGTTAGAATCACATTTGGGGAAAAAAGAGTTAGTAAGACGTGTTATCAGATTACAGCACAGGCGGGTACAAGATACGGGAATGTCATGTATGGCTAAACAACAAAACACGTTTTTATGCAGACGTACGGTACTACTTTATTTATCGGGCTTGACAATCCCGTATTTCCATTCGACAAGCGTGTCAATGCGACATTGCAGTAGCCGCTGGCTGGGGGGGGGGGGGGGGGGTTTCCAGCTAATATACACAATTGACCCAATAGTGGTTTAACGTAGGGCCAATGTCTCAGACGGTGGGCCAACGTTGAAACAACATTTTTTAACGACTTGTGTTTGTTGTGTTGCAGGCATGATATTGTGCAATCTAACACTTAATGTTTATACTGAGGACACGCCAAAAAACGGGTGGATTTTGACAAGCGTCCACTCGATTCGTTGGCTTCTTTTAAGCAACAAGTTTTCTTGATAATGGATTATTAAACATATTGTTATTTTAAAGGTATATAAACCATTATTCGAGACTGAACTTTTGCAAGTCATGGCGTGACTGTTCACAATATCAGTGGTTTGATCAGCTAATAAAAACGAGCTAAAAACAACTAGGCCTATAGTAGTGATTAGGGGTGAAAGGGTTAATAAATATAAAACTCACAAAATTTGGCTTTGTATTATTGAGACGGCATCTAACAAATCAATATTGTTTCAACGTATTATGTTGGCAGGGTATCGATAACTCTTCTTGGAAAAAAAAATGCTGTGTGTGATTACGTGTTCAACCAGCTGTGGAACATTTCACTGTGTGTGATCACATGCTCAACCAGCTGTGGAACATTTCAATGTGTGTGATTACGTGCTCAACCAGCTGTGGAACATGTGTGCGATTACGTGCTTAACCAGCTGTGGAACATTTCACTGTGTGCGATTACGTGCTCAACCAGCTGTGGAACATTTAAATGTGTGTTGATGCTGCTCGTTTATCAGCTTTACGTCACAGCGAATGAGCCTTACAATTTTGCTACAATAGAGCTTGTACGTCTGGTTTTTTTAATATACAAGCAGGTGCGTTATTATACCTTCTGCGTCCAAGGGAATGTCAACCCATTGAAATTGGAAGGTGCATCTGCCACCCTTTGATTTCCAGGGATATATGTGCCCTAGATAAGTTATCGTGACTTGTACAGTAGTAGGCTTGATAGCATTACATATTGTTGTGCAATTCAAATTAATTGAATAATTGAAAATAGAAACAATTCTGAGAATCCAATAATTGCTGCAAGTCACGATTGATTTTCATGTCAATTAGTCTTTCAGCGATTGGCAAAATCTACATGCATGTTATCGTGAGCGAAAAGTCAAGAGGTCAAAGGGGTAAATCGTCGCCTCGGAGCTAAAGGATCCTATCTGACACTCGTTAGAGTGGCAGATAGGATCCCCGGAGCTAAAGGATCCTATCTGACACTCGTTAGAGTGGCAGATAGGATCCTTTAGCTCCGAGGTGACGAAATGCACAGTGGTAAATAGCAGTAATTGATTATTTATCAGTTCAGCTGTTACTATTGTTCATACTCCAAAATACAAACAGCAGTAGTAAGCAGTTACTACTAGTATATTTGCGTTCGAATGAAAAATACAGTACTTCACTTTAGCACACTAGGGCAAACAGCAGTGACTGTTTTTTTTCAAATAAAGCAGTTACTGCTGCTCACCTATGCCCGGCAGTGCTCGCCTCTTAAACATTTCTATGGCATGACGTCAATTAATTTGGCCACACGCGCCTCTGAGGAATCAACCACTACTCACGCAATACAGTAGAGGTTCACTTCGATCCGGAAGTCAGCCCTGGCACTTCCTGCCGCGCCGGCGCACAGTTGGGCACCTGCCGAGCGGCACTGAGGTATCACCGCACAATTAGCAGCGCGTGAGGTGATTGTTTAGCTCTGAGGACCGGGGAGGGTGGGGACAAGTCGCACACAGGGCGCTCTCCTGCTATCTCAGCAATTAATCAGAGACCGCTGTGGCATGCATGTCAAAGACTCGCATCGATCTCGTTCGCGTTGCCGTGACAACAACGGCGCGCGGAATGTTACATTTTCAACAATACCCCCACCCCCCTCACCCGACCACAACGTCGACCTGGTGGAAATAGATAACAACAAATCAGCCGTAAACGCTTATTATGTGTGCACAGAATGAACGATAAATGCAGAAAATTAAATGTTATTTTGCTGTGCAAATCCAAAGGGCAGCAACTGCTCAATTGACAGGCTCCAATCACGACTGATTTAATCCCTCAATGAAGAAAACATTAGTGACAAAATAGCCACGATGTGTAGTCCATAGGACACACGACGTTGTTGCTACGTTGAATCAACGTCATTGACGTTGATTCAACGTCGCAACAACGCCGCGTGCCCAGTGGGATGCCTATTTCATCCCCTTGGAGATAGAAGATTCTAAATTGTCACTTTGTAAAGTGGCAGTTTAGCACCTTCTAGCTCAAAAGGGCAATCTTTTAAAAAAATTGTGATTAATTTGACATGATTTTTTTGCTCTAAATATGTATTGTGGTGTATAAATGAGATATGGGGGCTTAAAAGGTTAACGTGAGAGCTTAAAAGGTGGGAGATGCCTCAATGATTCAAGATCACTGTCTTGGATGAAATCTATCAGAACAACATCTCCGATCGCAGGAGTGATTTCGTGCAACTGAAGATTCGGGAGCTGCCATAGAGCATGTCGGTCAGGTCTATGGCGGATCATGGGAAAGGGACACCGGTAAATGTGTAGAGGTCATCTGAAGGGTCATCTCTTATCCGCCAATAGGGGCTTCTCTTTCACGAGCTGACACGTCGCCCTATTGGATAACGACGTCGATTTAGCAGTCCTGGAGTGTATGTGGTAACGAGCTGAACAAAGACACACCGGTGCCAGTATTCGTGTGTGGGTCGCATCTCGACCAATCACATGCCTCAGATCTGACCTTTTTAAGTATTTCCGGTTCGTTGTGAATGTTGTGAAAGTAGATCCCAATCCGCTAAATAGGAGAGGAACGTCCAAACTAAGTCAAAGTGAAGCTGACCAAACACAACCTGTGAAAGAGGAACCAGGTTCCTTTTCAAGCAGTGCTTTGCAGGCTACAGCCCAGAAACATCAAAGGTGTACAGTCTGTCAAAACAATGGACCCTGGTCAAAGGCAACGCGAGCACATTTGACCCGCATATACAAACATGTGTAACCGCTTACTGTTCAAGCAATAGGTTACTGCTGTTTGTCTTTACATTGCAAATTGTGAAATTGATTACGTTTGAAATGAGTATTAGCTGCTTTTCAAGTGAAAAGTTACTGCTCTAAGAGCAGAGCACTGCCTCTAACACACAATTCTGTGTTGCGTGATATGATAGAGTTTTGTGTTGTGTGATATGATATAGTTCTGTGTTGTGTGATAAGATATAGTTCTGTGTTGTGTGGTATAATATAGTTCTGGGTTGCGTGGTATGTTAGATTTCTGTGTTGTGTGTTATGATATAGTTCTGTGTTGTGTGGTATAATCAAGTTCTGTGCTTTGTGGTATGATAGAGTTCTGTGTTGTGTGATATGATATGATATAGTTCTGTCTTGTGTGGTATGGTATAGTTATGTGTTGTGAGATATGATAGAGTTATGTGTTGTGTGATCTGATATAGTTCTGTGCTGTGTGGTATGATAGAGTTCTGTGTTGTGTGATATGATAGAGTTCTATGTTGTGTGGTATGGTAGAGTTCTATGTTGTGTGATATGATATAGTTCTATGTTGTGTGTGCGGTATGATAAAGTTCTGTGCTGTGTGGTATGATAGAGTTCTGTGCTGTGTGGTATGATAGAGTTCTATGTTGTGTGATATGATATAGTTCTATGTTGTGTGTGCGGTATGATAGAGTTCTGTGTTGTGTGGTATGATAGAGTTCTGTGCTGTGTGGTATGATAGAATTCTGTGTTGTGTGGTATGATATAGTTCTATGTTGTGTGGTATGATAGAGTTCTGTGTTGTGTGTGCGGTATGATAGAGTTCTGTGTTGTGTGGTATGATAGAGTTCTGTGCTGTGTGGTATGATAGAATTCTGTGTTGTGTGGTATGATATAGTTCTATGTTGTGTGGTATGATAGAGTTCTGTGTTGTGTGATATGATATAGTTCTGTGTTGTGTGGTATGATAGAGTTCTGTGTTGTGTGGTATGATAGAGTTCTGTGCTGTGTGTGCGGTATGATAGAGTTCTGTGCTGTGTAATATGATAGAGTTCTGTGTTGTGTGGTATGATAGAGTTCTGTGCTGTGTGGTATGATATAGCTATGTGTTGTGTGGTATGATAGAATTCTGTGTTGTGTGGTATGATAGAGTTCTGTGCTGTGTGGTATGATATAGCTATGTGTTGTGTGGTATGATAGAGTTCTGTGCTGTGTGGTATGATATAGCTATGTGTTGTGTGGTATGATAAAGTTCTGTGTTGTGTGTTATGATAGCGTTCTGTGTTGTGTGGTATGATATAGCTATGTGCTGTGTGGTATGATATAGCTATGTGCTGTGTGGTATGATATAGCTATGTGGTGTGTGGTATGATATAGCTATGTGTTGTGTGGTATGATATAGCTATGTGCTGTGTGGTATGATATAGCTATGTGCTGTGTGGTATGATATAGCCATGCGCTGTGTGGTATGATATAGCTATGTGCTGTGTGGTATGATATAGCTATGTGCTGTGTGGTATGATATAGCTATGTGCTGTGTGGTATGATATAGCTATGTGCTGTGTGGTATGATAGAGTTCTGTGTTGTGTGGTATGATATAGCTATGTGCTGTGTGGTATGATATAGCTATGTGCTGTGTGGTATGATATAGTTATGTGCTGTGTGGTATGATATAGCTATGTGCTGTGTGGTATGATATAGCTATGTGCTGTGTGGTATGATATAGCTATGTGCTGTGTGGTATGATATAGCTATGTGCTGTGTGGTATGATATAGCTATGTGCTGTGTGGTATGATATAGCTATGTGCTGTGTGGTATGATATAGCTATGTGATGTGTGGTATGATATAGCTATGTGCTGTGTAGTATGATATAGTTATGTGCTGTGTGGTATGATATAGCTATGTGCTGTGCGGTATGATATAGCTATGTGCTGTGTGGTATGATATAGCTATGTGCTGTGTGGTATGATATAGCTATGTGATGTGTGGTATGATATAGCTATGTGCTGTGTGGTATGATATAGCTATGTGCTGTGTGGTATGATATAGCTATGTGATGTGTGGTATGATATAGCTATGTGATGTGTGGTATGATATAGCTATGTGCTGTGTGGTATGATATAGCTATGTGATGTGTGGTATGATATAGCTATGTGCTGTGTGGTATGATATAGCTATGTGCTGTGTGGTATGATATAGCTATGTGATGTGTGGTATGATATAGCTATGTGCTGTGTAGTATGATATAGTTATGTGCTGTGTGGTATGATATAGCTATGTGCTGTGTGGTATGATATAGCTATGTGCTGTGTGGTATGATATAGCTATGTGCTGTGTAGTATGATATAGTTATGTGCTGTGTGGTATGATATAGCTATGTGCTGTGTGGTATGATATAGCTATGTGCTGTGTGGTATGATATAGCTATGTGCTGTGTGGTATGATATAGCTATGTGCTGTGTGGTATGATATAGTTATGTGCTATGTGGTATGATATAGCTATGTGCTGTGTGGTATGATATAGCTATGTGCTGTGTGGTATGATATAGCTATGTGCTGTGTGGTATGATATAGCTATGTGCTGTGTGGTATGATATAGTTATGTGCTGTGTGGTATGATATAGTTATGTGCTCTGTGATCCGTGTGTAACCTTTCCTGTTATGTAATACGGTAACCTTAACCTTTACCATGTTTAAGCGCTAAGCATGACTATAGTCGCTTGTAATCAATTTTATTATATCACATTATATCGCAGTTGCTGGGAGTGAAATGTGCATTTACACATATCACGATATGTAAACGCTTGCTATCAAATAACCGAATATGACAAATTTTCACCCGCTTGTACACTTGAAACTGTGGGTCACGGTAGTCATGTAGTGGATGAACACTTCAGTAAGCACTGGTACGAGGAGATAAAAAAAAGAAATAAAAAAGGGGTTTAAATAAGCATGCATACAAATTTGAAACAAAACATGCTTATAGTCAAAAACAAGTATTCGATTTAACAAATTTGGTTTCAGTTGCACAAAGAGCCATGTATTCTGAGCACAATGTCCTACTGATCGCTATCAGGTCGCATGCCGAGGTGGACGCCACAGTAAAGGTATCGTGCATCGATCGTGTTATGGCGTACAACATATGTTGTCCTCAAAACAGTGTATCCGCACTCGAATTACTGTTACTGCGATACGCTTGTTTGAAATCAGCATCAGATCACGGAACACATGTAAAGTCACACTTAAAACCCATTATAGTCATTTATTGACGGCATGTGTGTGTTATCGATGTAACAGTTTGTATCTATATGATGCTGACTCATTTCATCTTTCAACTATTTTGCTGCATCCCAGCAAACATGAGGCTCTGAGCTAGTGATGCTGGTGAAATTCTGTACACACCATGGAGACCAAAGGCCAATTATAAACTTTTCAATTTTTTTTTGTATAATGTTGTGTCGTATGTACGTACGCCACTGAAAGGGTTGAACCCTGCCCCACTGTGTACGATGATGGGTCAGGGTTTAAACAACAAAGGGCCTAATGATACAATACCATGAACCACTATTGCAACGCATTGAAATATGAAAGGACAGCTGAAAACAACAGTATTATAACGTCTTTTTAATCAATTGATTGTATCATAAATTAATATTCCATGTGGCGCATATAAATACGCCGATGGAGCTTGAAGGGTTAATATCAAATAAGACTGTGAATATAATATATCGCCCCCTTGGATATGAAAGGGTGTATCTGCCACTTTGTAAAGTGGCAGATACACCCTTTCATATCCAAGGGGACGATATATTTGCATGTAGTATAAATTCATGTCACTTATGGATTTCAAAGTATATTACAGCCACCTTCACTCTGCACAGAAAAAAGAAGGACACTACACGTGCTTATGCAAAATAATATCTAGTTATCATAATCTAAGGGAAGGAGGAAAAAGCCTAAAATCAACAATAAATCTAGTGAGTTATCGTTTGAGCATATCTAGCCTATTCATTGGTATTCAGTAACCAAACATGAACAAATATTTCCTGACACAACTTAGTATAATAATGTCACCCATCTGCTTACAAAAGAGTGGAACCCAAGTCTTTTTTGTGAGAGGTTAAACACATTCAATATAGATACTTAAGCTCCAATAATCCCGTGGTGAAAACTTGAAAACAACTCATCGCCAAACAAATTTGTTGTTTTTACTTTGAAAAGTTTTGTATAACTATGTGATTTATGTGTGCCTATGCTACCGTGCTAAGACAAATATTAGTAACCGCTTTTGCACTAGATATATCGATGGGTCAGCAAGTCTACACCAGAGAGTTCGTTGACTACAATATAATTTCGATGGACCGTTCTTTGTTTTCACACGGCACTACTGCACACTATGTTTACTGGGCTGCCTCTTAGTAAGTATTTTTGGGGCTGTTTTTAACGCTCATTCAGTAGTTATCGCCCCTGCCAAGAAGTCTCTAGTAATACCATTGTCTGGTCTATTTTATCAATTCAGAAAACACGAGACATTCAGCTTACACTGCATCTTACTCTATAGTGTTGATTTTGTGTTGATCGTTGGATAAATATGTAAAAGTAAGATTAATTTTGTCTGTCGCGACTGTTTCATTCATGGTTTGTATACGTCAGTATATTGCCATGTAAAAGCTAACATCAGTAAAACGGTCACTTTTTAACTTTATATGCCTTGCCTTTGTATGACAGAATGAGTCATCAAATGAATGAAAGAAATAATGAATGAATGAATGAATGAATGAATGAATAAATGAATAAATGAATAAATGAATAAATGAATGAATGAATGAATCAACGGATGAATGAATGAATGAATAAATGAATAAATAGGGGGCTTTTGCCAAGTCCAGATGATAACGTCGTGACGTTGACTATACTAGGCAGGATTCCAAATGCGACCTTAGGGTCGAGCACGCTACTTTTTATGAGTGGAGGAGACGTATTTTTTGTATAATTGAAACTGTAACACAGAGAGTGGGGAAAGAAGATTAAATCTCTGTGAGTCACCGTGTAAACTCTTTGGAGATAATGAGAGGTGTTAATATACCCACAGATCAAGGCCCCCCAGGATTGTGATCGCGAGGGTGAGCCACATGTTAAACGTCAGATTTATCCTCCCTCCATGCACCTGCAGTTCTGAGGGGTCGATCTTCTTAAGACTAGATAACAAGACAACACTTAGCGATCGATTATTACGTAAATCCTGTTTTTGTCCGACCCCGTGGTGTCAGCGCGTACAAAGGAATATACCCTTCTTTGATCTGCCTTACTCAGTGAGGCTCCGGCTGCCGCTCAATGACACTCAGCCGGCCGTGCTGAAGAAAGACACTGATTGCAAAAGAGACATTGCTCGGGTAATCAATGGCGCAGGCCAACCGAGTGTGGCGACACGGGGTCAAACAAAGTGCAGGACACGGGCGTCGGCACAATGCTAATTCAAATATGCGCCAACGTGGCAAACGTTGGGCCAGCTTTGACACAGCGCTGCACCAGAGCATCAGGTGAACTGCTCTAGATAAGCATCCTCAGATTGATAGATGCTGCAAGATTAAATAATCCATCGATTGCCGCCCACTGAGATTAAACTCCAAAGCATATACTCATTTAATGTTAGTGAGGTCAAATCATTAGTGGTGACGCTATTTTGATGAAGTATTCTGTATTGTCAATGACATACACACAAGCAAATATATCGTGATGATTCATTCTCAAGCCGATATCTCTAAAATGTGAAATATATGCTGTACGTTAAAATCTGTCATTTTTCATAAGGGTTCAGCAGTCACACCCGTATCTCATTTACAATAGATGTAATCTGCATGCATTGAAAGATGGTTTTCAATTAGTATTATCAAATAAAGTGATGTCATAAATAGATGTGAACGTGAGAAAGTAATTATCTGTCAGCTAATTGTACAGGAAAGTTTTGTAATGAATGACCGTGAGCTGGTAAATAGGACCATTAAGTGTTTTTCTAGTATAGTTTTTTAAGTGCAATGGTAATAAATAACAACTTGAGCACTGAATATTCTCTAATCTATAACTACTAGTAGTTTTTTCTTTACGTGGAATACCCAGCTATTTCTCTTCTAGAGCCTCTAAACATCAGTTACTTTTCTCCTGGAGCCTCCTAACACCAGCTACTTCTCTCACGGAGCCTCCTAACACCAGCTACGTCTCTTGAGGAGCCTCCTCACGCCAGCTACTTCTCTTATGGACCCTCCTACCACCAGCTACTTCTCTCATGGAACCTCCTAACACCAGCTACTTCTCTCATGGAGCCTCCTAACACCAGCTACTTCTCTCATGGAGCCTCCTAACACCAGCTACTTCTCTCATGGAGCCTCCTAACACCAGCTACTTCTCTCATGGAGCTTCCTTACACCAGATACTTCTCTTATGAAGACTTCTAACACCAGGTACTTCTCTCTTGGAGCGTCCTAACACCAGCTACTTCTCTCACTCATGGAGCCTCCTAAAAACAGCTACGTCTCTTGTGGAGCCTCCTAACACCAGCTACTTCTCTTATGGAGCCTCCTAACACCAGCTACTTCTCTCATGGAGCCTCCTAACACCAGCTACTTCTCTTATGGAGCCTCCTAACACCAGCTACTTCTCTCATGGAGCCTCCTAACACCAGCTACTTCTCTTATGGAGCCTCCTAACACCAGTTACTTCTCTTATGGAACCTCCTAACACCAGCTACTTCTCTCATGGAGCCTCCTAACACCAGCTACTTCTCTCATGGAGCCTCCTAACACTAGCTACTTCTCTCATGGAGCCTCCTAACACCAGCTACTTCTCTCATGGAGCCTCCTAACACCAGCTACTTCTCTTATGGAACCTCCTAACACCAGCTACTTCTCTCATGGAGCCTCCTAACACCAGCTACTTCTCTCATGGAGCCTCCTAACACCAGCTACTTCTCTCATGGAGCTTCCTAACACCAGCTACTTCTCTCATGGAGCTTCCTAACACCAGCTACTTCTCTCATGGAGCCTCCTAACACCAGCTACTTCTCTCATGGAGCCTCCTAACACCAGCTACTTCTCTCATGGAGCCTCCTAACACCAGCTACTTCTCTCATGGAGCCTCCTAACACCAGCTACTTCTCTCATGGAGCTTCCTAACACCAGCTACTTCTCTCAGGGAGCCTCCTAACACCAGCTACTTCTCTCATGGAGCTTCCTAACACCAGATACTTCTCTTATGGAGCCTCCTAACACCAGGTACTTCTCTCTTGGAGCGTCCTAACACCAGCTACTTCTCTCACTCATGGAGCTTCATAACAACAGCTACTTCTCTCATGGAGCACTCAAACACCCCGCTCTGCATTTTTTGTTTTGAACTGGCAAGATACCATGTGGCTGTCACTGGTGTCACGTGACATTACCTGCTACTCTCTAATTGGTCAATGATATAAATACTAGGTGACGTGACGTGGCGCTTTAGTAGAGCGTCTGACTGCCTCGCCAGTCATATATGCGTCCCGAGTTTAAAATAAATATCTTTGTTCCTGCCTTCTTAATGTGACCAGACGATGACGTTAACCCTCTAACCGCCAAATTATTAAATCTGAATTTTCACCCACTTGACGTTGTGTCTCGCTGACGCGATCCACAACTTCAAGTGAGTGAAAATTATTCAGATTTGACAAAATAGAGGTCAACAGTTTTCAAATATTGCTAATTGATGTCACATTTTATCTTTAACATGTTTAAAAGGTGGTACTTAATGTGCTAATAAGAAATGAAATCCCGATTATATATGCGGCACCGGCGGTTAAACGGTTAATGACGGCCTCGTTGAATTAAGGTTGAGACCAGTGTATGGACCTTAATTTCGCGCAGGGCCACGCGCTGCACGCTCCTCCTTAGGGCAGTCCACACAGACAAGAGTACCGATTACGACTGAGCATGCGCAGTCTTGAAGACTGCTTAACCCTTTCAGCGCGGGCACCATATTTAGATGTCAGAATCTGACGTCTGTAGACGTCAGATTCTGACGTCTACAGACGTCAGATTCTGACGTCTAAAGACGGCACCCGCATTGAAAGAATTTAAAAATGTACAATGACCCATAACATAGTTATTGAAATGAAACAGAAAGAGCTACCAAGACATTTATGATGATTTCAAATTGACAAAAACCTTTAGTCTCCATTATTTATAGAAAAGGTATTTCAGCAATGTAAGGGTTGAGATTTTTGATAAAATCATGGTCTTAGGACAGTCTGCACCAGCATGACGACACCCGAGCCGTCTCGGCCGGTGTCGTGTTTTGTGGCGTCGTAGACTGGGGGTTAAATAATCACCCTTTAATCATCACAATGCTTAAATATTGTTATATAAACTATGAAGACCAAAGGCTTTTTCAATTTCAAATCATCAAAAATGTCCTAATTATCCATCTTCATTTGAATACTTATGTCATAGGTCTACAGCCATAAAAAATATCTTTGAAGTGCGGGGATCAACTTTACACGTCAGAATCTGGCGTATCCATATCGTCGCCTCAGAGCTAAAGGATCCTATCTGCCACGAGTGTCAGATAGGATCCTTTAGCTCCGAGGCGACGATACGTAGATCGCAAGTCGATCCCCGCGCTGTTCCCTTACCGCGTCAAGTGACATATTAACAAATCAACACACAATTATTGTATTATTAAAGTAAAAAAAAACAGATTAAGCTTTAGTTTGATATAATGTCAGCCAACAGCGGGGTCATTCATCATATCAGATCATTTTTTGAATTATTGAAGCTGAATCCCTTTCACAACCAGTGTTTATCATGTTTATCGGGAAGGAAATCATCCCAGAAACACGTCAATTCAGTCTACTAAGGCCACTCTGTCGCTTACCAATCTGTATACCGTATAAGTATATCACGACGGACTGTAAGACAGACACGAAAGACAGTAACTGCTTACTTTTACAAGTAAGTGGTTACTCTTCTTTAAATTCGTACAACAGAAATCGAATCAATAGCATGAGGAAATTCCCAGACAAGAACACAGACAGACGTGGTTTTATAATCAATAGCTTGCCATTAATCATTGTGGTATTATCTAATTATATTGGAATTGCGCGTTAGTTACTGGACAGGCAGCTTCAGTGAGTGAGTGAGTGAGTGAGTGAGTGAGTGAGTAAGTGAGTGAGTGAGTGAGTGAGTGAGTGAGTGAGTGAGTGAGTGAGTGAGTGAGTGAGTGAGTGAGTGAGTGAGTGAATATGGTCAGTTAGTCATATTATGTTAGTTAGCATTTAGTTAATAATTTAGTTAATAAATCATAAGATTAAATCCTAGGCCAGTGTTGTCACGCCGTGAAATATACAATTTGTGCACACTTGCGGTCACTCCGCAAAGCGCCGACAATGGGCACGTCCACTAACACTACGGCCCTATCCTGAAAGCTCGGTTACTAAACTGATGTTTAACTCTAATCATTTGGTTAATCAACCTTATGGTTGAAATGGTACCCAGAAAAGCGGTTTGGCATAAGGTTAACTAAACTGTTGTATCAACTGTAGGGGAGACTGGAGCACAATTATACAAAAAAATAAAATCTCTGGAAAACATATTTATTTGAAGAAAAAAAGCTTTGACGACTCATATTGATACATCACCCATCGAGGTATATTATCAGATTATACCAAGACATTTTTTTTTAGAAACGCAGAGCCGTTTATTTTGAACAAAGCAGATTGCAAAAACGCCTAATCGTGCCTCGAGTATATCCGTTTATGTTGAACGATGTTTGGCATTCGCTGATCAATCATTGAACACGCATTGTGGCACAACGACACATTATATTCCCCTGGACATCCTATTTTAAAATATATCCATTTAACAATAACAATTATTATATTACTAACCTCTAACTTTTATATAACCCTTGAGGCGTATTTCAAGAAAATCAAATCCTGATCATACATTGGGTATAAAGTCATAGCACGGATTTTATTTATTTATATTTCCAGTATTACTTTCTCCATATAAATATAAATATATCTGCCGCATGTCCAATGGAAATGGATTATTTCTCATAACAAACGCCAATTTGCGCCGTATAAACCAGTGTGTTATGTTGGTTTTAAAAACTACCACCTGTGCAGGATCTACTACTGGCAACATAGCACACTGGTATATCGTAGTGTTCTGACCTATTACATAGTTTCTGGCATACGGATTAGCGCTAAACTGGAGGTTACAACACACTTTTAGCTAAACTCTCACTAACCTAGCTTCGGGCATACGGCCCTAAGTCAACAGAATAACATAATAGAAGCAAAGGAACAGTTACCTTATTAAAAACAGTCAAATTACATGTACATAATATACAATAAATAAAACAGCACAGTTCATTGGTGTCGGAATAGCCACACCGCTGATTTCAGTTCTGCATACAAAGCTTATAATCCATACGCGGAGGAAGGCATTAGCCGAGGAGAAACTTGTAATCGATCCAAGTCCATTGTAAAGTATACTCAACGCCCGAGATACGGCGGCAATGATGCGAGTCCCACTGGATATAATCAAAGAGCTTACGTAGTATGTAACCTCTTTGATATAATGGGAGATGCAATGGTAGATCCAGAGAGAGGAGGGGAGGGGTGTAAATGGCGGAGCTTGACATGGACGGGAAACTGTAAGTGAAAGGTCCAGATACAATAGGGGAGGGGTGAAAACGAACGGGGAATTTCGACAGTCTGTGCAAGAACTGGTCTGTGCAATTGGCTGAATGTTGTTTGTGGCGTTCATCATGTTCATCCACAACACAGGTGGAATGTTGGGCCGTGGTCTGCGTCGCTGCTCCAGCATTTAGTCCATGTTGATCTTTTGGAGGGCGTCCAGTGCATACAATGGGGCATCTGGATCGAGTTCGTGCTTAACTCGCTGTGCAAACACTTCCCACTCACACTTGTGGCCGCTGATCCGGACATGGTTCGCAAACAGAGACAGCACGGAACTTATTAGAGAGTCCCTTCTGGATCGGAGACTAATTAAGCGACTAACATGGCAGGGGATGTCTTTGAAAGCTCACGGATCACGGCTTCGAAAGGAAGTCAAATGCAATGTGGACTTGTTGCGGCCTGACACTTGACTACGGACAGGTACTGTGTGATCCAGACAGGGCGGCTTTCGGGATCAGTAGGGCTTGTTTACACAGTCAGTAACGACATCCCTCCCAGTACTGCACAGGACGCCATCGGATACTACCGTCTGTAGTGGGCCCAAGCTTATCGACAACACTTTACAAGTACTCAATGGGATTCACAAGTCCGGAAAATGTAGCGCATCTGTGTCTATATATATACGCTGTAGCAGAATGATGTAGAGGAGCGAGCCTAGGCCTACAATTGAAGCTGACTTGTCTCATCAACTCTTACAACACTAAATTATTTTGTATAAACCATGGAGCCCAAATGATTTTTTTCAATTTGAAATCATCCCAAATGTCTTAGTTAGCTTTTTTCGCGGCAATTGAATATCTATGGTATGGTTCTACGACCATTAGACATAATTTAATACTTTCAGCGCGGGGATCGTCTTTATACGTCAGAATCTGACGTCTACAGACGTCAGATTCTGACGTATAAAGACGATCCCCGCGCTAGAAGGGTTACTACTCCAAGCTATAAGAATATAAATCCTACATAAGGGGTGGGACATGGGGAGACCGGGTTTCAGAATCACGAAATAATGAGTATGTTTGGTTCATCAACCGGATTTTGGCATGTGTTTGGTCGAGATCGCACAAGATGTAGGTCAACCGCCTCATACGGTTTCTGTACAATAATGCCAGATACTGACATTGCAAGAATACACCTCAAAATGGAAATTCTGGGCGTGTCTTGATAGCGTTTCTTATCAAAATAATTTTAGTCCGAATCGACTTTTAAAACCCTACCACAAAAATATTTTTTGCAATTTTAAAACATTTGTCACTCATCCCAGCAAACACAAAACATTTGCAAAACATTTATACAACGTCGACCCAACGTCTTCAACGTTGGTCCGACATTGTCTAAAGTGGAAGAAAACTGTCTAGTTGATCGAGCCTCTGAACTTGCTTCTACTCAGGATGTACAATGATATAGGAGCGTTAGTGTAGTTAATTAATGAGGGTTTGGTCGATTGATTGATTGATTGATTGATTGATTGATTGATTGATTGATTGATTGATTGATTGATTGATTGATTGATTGATTGATTGATTGATTGATTGATTGATTGATTGATTGATTGATTGATTGATTGATTGATTGATTAAGTCTCACATTTTCCTCTTCCCCCTACCTCACATTTTCGTCTTCATATGCCTCACATTTTCGTCTTCATATACCGTACATCTTCGTCTTCATATACCTCAATTTTCGTCTTCTTATACCTCAATTTTCGTCTTCATTTACCTCTATTTTCGTCTTCATATATCTCATATTTTCGTCTTCATATACCTCACATTATTTTATTAATATACCTCACATTTTTGTCGTCATATACTTCACATTTTCGTCTTCATATACCTCACATTATTTTCTTAATATACCTCACATTTTCGTCGTCATATACTTCACATTTTCGTCTTCATATACCTCACATTATTGTCTTAATATACCTCACATTTTCATCGTCATATACTACACATTTCAGTCTTCATATACCTCACATTTTTGTCTTAATATACCTTATATCATATTTTTTGTCGAAGTCTCGCCTCATCATTTCGTAATTGATCGCAGCCATCACACCACGTCTCAGTGCACAAAAAAACACTCCCATTTCACACCTTTTTAGACGCACAGCACAACAAAAAGCGCATGTGTCGTGAAGCCCGATCAATAGCATACCGCAGCTCAAAGCCAGAACAAAGTAACGACCCTCATACTAAGTAAGCAGTTACAGCCTTTTGTCATTACATTAACGATATTGTGACTAACAGCGGTATTCTCTGAACGACCCACCCGGAATGTCTCAGCGCAGACAAGATTCAGCCTCGACCAGTTTTTATACTTTGTTTTCTATCTGGCTTTGAGACTGGCCGGGCATAAATAAACAATTAGCATCATCATTATCAGCAGCCACGCAAGCAGTAACCAGATCGCGGGAGATATTAACCCTTGTCCTGCTACATCTCTATATAACAGTAACCAGATCGCGGGAGATATTAACCGTTGTCCTGCTACATCTCTATATAACAGTAACCAGATCGCGGGGGATATTAACCCTTGTCCTGCTACATCTCTATATAACAGTAACCAGATCGCGGGAGATATTAACCCTTGTCCTGCTACATCTCTTTATAACAGTAACCAGATCGCGGGAGATATTAACCCTTTACCTGCTACATCTCTATATAACAGTAGCCAGATCGCGGGAGATATTAACCCTTGTCCTGCTACATCTCTATATAACAGTAACCAGATCGCGGGAGATATTAACCCTTGTCCTGCTACATCTCTATATAACAGTAACCAGATCGCGGGAGATATTAACCCTTGTCCTGCTACATCTCTATATAACAGTAACCAGATCGCGGGAGATATTAACCCTTTACCTGCTACATCTCTATATAACAGTAGCCAGATCGCGGGAGATATTAACCCTTGTCCTGCTACATCTCTATATAACAGTAACCAGATCGCGGGAGATATTAACCCTTGTCCTGCTACATCTCTATATAACAGTAACCAGATCGCGGGAGATATTAACCCTTGTCATGCTACATCTCTATATAACAGTAACCAGATCGCGGGAGATATTAACCCTTGTACGGCTACATCTCTATATAACAGTAACCAGATCGCGGGAGATATTAACCCTTGTCCTGCTACATCTCTATATAACAGTAACCAGATCGCGGGAGATATTACCCTTGTCCTGCTACATCTCTATATAACTGTAACGAGATCGCGGGAGATATTAACCCTTGCCCTGCTACATCTCTCTATTTTCAGATAGTAACCATTGTTCTGCGTTTATATATTCCTTTTCAAGCAAGATTCAAAGAAAATGAAATGCCACTGATGTAATTGATAAAATGGCTTGTAGTAGGCCTAGGTGCTCAGTTAATTGTTTGTAGTAGGACTAGGTGCTCAGTTAATGGTTTGTAGTAAGACTAGGTGCTCAGTTAATGGTTTGTAGTAAGACTAGGTGCTCAGTTAATGGCTTGTAGTAAGACTAGGTGCTCAGTTAATGGTTTGTAGTAAGACTAGGTGTTCAGTTAATGGTTTGTAGTAAGACTAGGTGCTCAGTTAATGGCTTGTAGTAAGACTAGGTGCTCAGTTAATAGCTTGTAGTAAGACTAGGTGCTCAGTTAATGGTTTGTAGTAAGACTAGGTGTTCAGTTAAAAAATAACTCATTTTGCGAGATTTCTATTTTTCGTAAATGGAAAAAAGCTTTCATCGCTTCTGAAGCTACAAATGTATTGCTGCTGCAAAGCAATGGAGACTATTACTCACGACCCAGTAAGACAAGGGTTAATGACGACTATTATTCACGACTCAGTGAGACAAGGGTTAATAAAGACGTGTACACACGACTCAGTGAAAGATAAAAACCACTACTCCCGACTCAGTAAGACAAGAGGTAAAAAAGACTATTACTCACGACTCAACAAGACAAGCGTTACTGAAGACTATTACTCACGACTCAGTAAGACAAGGGTTAATCACGACTATTACTCACGACACAGTAACACAAGGGTTAATAAAGACTATTACTCACCACACAGTAAAACAAGGGTTAATAAAGACAATTACTCCCGACTCAGTAAGACGAGGGGTAATAAAGACTATTACTCACGACTCAACAAGACAAGCGTTACTGAAGACTATTACTCACGACTCAGTAAGACAAGGGTTAATCACGACTATTACTCACGACACAGTAAGACAAGGGTTAATAAAGACTATTACTCACCATACAGTAAAACAAGGGTTAATAAAGACAATTACTCCCGACTCAGTAAGACGAGGGGTAATAAAGACAATTACTCCCGACTCAGTAAGACGAGGGGTAATAAAGACTATTACTCTCGACTCAGTGAAACAAGGGTTAATAAAGACTATTACTCCCGACTCAGTAAGAAAAGGGGTAATAAAGACTATTACTCCCGACTCAGTGAAACAAGGGTTAATAAAGAATATTACTCGCGACTCAGTAAGACGAGGGGTAATAAAGACTATTACCCACGACTCAGTAAGACAAGGGATAATAAAGACTATAATTACCCACGACTAAGTAAGACAAGGGATAATAAAGACTATTACTCACGACTCAACAAGACAAGCGTTACTGAAGACTATTACTCCCGACTCCGTAAGACAAGGGGTAATTAAGACTATTACTCACGACTCAGAAAGACAAGGGTTAATAAAGACTATTACTCACGACTCAAGAAGAAAAGGGTTAATAAAGACTATTACTCCCGAATCAGTAAGACGAGGGGTAATAAAAAATATTACTCCCGACTCAGTGAAACAAGGGTTAATAAAGACTATTACTCACGACTCAGTAAGACGAGGGTTAATAAAGACTATTACTCACGACTCAAGAAGAAAAGGGTTAATAAAGACTATTACTCCCGAATCAGTAAGACGAGGGGTAATAAAGAATATTACCCACGACTCAGTAAGACAAGGGATAATAAAGACTATAATTACCCACGACTAAGTAAGACAAGGGATAATAAAGACTATTACTCACGACTCAGTAAGACAAGGGTTAATAAAGACTATTACTCACGACTCAAGAAGAAAAGGGTTAATAAAGACTATTACTCCCGAATCAGTAAGACGAGGGGTAATAAAGAATATTACCCACGACTCAGTAAGACAAGGGATAATAAAGACTATAATTACCCACGACTAAGTAAGACAAGGGATAATAAAGACTATTACTCACGACTCAGTAAGACAAGGGGTAATAAAGACTATTACTCCCGACTCAGTAAGACGGGGGGTAATAAAGACTATTACTCACGACTCAGTAAGACAAGGGATAATAAAGACTATTACTCACGACTCAGTAAGACGAGGGGTAATAAAGACTATTACTCCCGACTCAGTGAAACAAGGGTTAATAAAGACTATTACTCGCGACTCAGTAAGACGAGGGGTAATAAAGAATATTACCCACGACTCAGTAAGACAAGGGATAATAAAGACTATTACTCACGACTCAGTAAGACAAGGGGTAATAAAGACTATTACTCACGACTCAGTGAAACAAGGGGTAATAAAGACTATTACTCCCGACTCAGTGAAACAAGGGTTAATAAAGACTATTACTCACGACTCAAGAAGAAAAGGGTTAATAAAGACTATTACTCGCGACTCAGTAAGACGAGGGGTAATAAAGAGTATTACCCACGACTCAGTAAGACAAGGGATAATAAAGACTATAATTACCCACGACTAAGTAAGACAAGGGATAATAAAGACTATTACTCACGACTCAACAAGACAAGCGTTACTGAAGACTATTACTCCCGACTCCGTAAGACAAGGGGTAATTAAGACTATTACTCACGACTCAAGAAGAATAGGGTTAATAAATTTAAAATCAAATTAAGTCCACTGAACAAGAGAATGTATTTTGTATATTACAGATATGACCGTCGCTATGTTTGTTTTTAACTATCATCATTTTCGTTGTTATATTTTACATAATGTTTTCAAATGTATCTGTACATTATTATGCTCGAGATATCCGACGAATTTTCAGAGCAATTAGATAAAGGGAAAACAAAATGTAATAAAGAAAACTGTATGTTGTCGACTCTGATGAAACACTCACTCATAATGTTTAAACATGTCATTAATATAAAACATCAAGTAATAGTCATCAAAATTATAATTAATAATTTTAATTTGTATAAATTATTTTTCTAAATTACAAACTGATTTTGAGAATTTCTTTATCATAATCTGATAATTAAAACGTGATATCTCAATTACCTGTACATCATGTACATGTTGAAGTTATGTATACAGTGTAATATTTTGTGGAAAAATATCGTAATTTGACAATAATAAATTATTATTCAATATTTAACATCATTATAATTAATCTGATATTACTTTTCGTTGTACTTGACAACATTAAAACACATTTAGATAAAAAAAATACACAAGAAATACCAAATCAGTGTCGCTTGCGATTTAACATGTTTATTTCTAAATGACATAAGGGCAATTACACCATACTGATGTTATTTTCTTACTCTCATATTGCTATGGGGAGCTTTCTAAGTGTAATTTGATGTATAAAGTAGTATTTTAGATAATCTGGCATGTTTGGTATTAGAAAATATAAGATTTGGTTGATTAAAAATGATGATATGCAAAGTCTAAATTGTTTATTTTCTATATATTTTTTTATTTATACTTGACAAAATTAAAGCGTATTTTGCTAAGTATAGATATAATATAGTTATTATGCATACAATCTATTATATAAATATAAATATTTATATCTCAAATCACTGTTACGTATGTCACTCGCTGAAGGTGTATATTTCTAAAAGGGGGGGAAGGGGTAATTACTTTATACTCAATCGATTTTATTTCATTAATATAACTATTTTGTTGTTATATTCTTACTCCCATATAATGTAGGAATTTGTAGGTGCATAAATATATAGGTTGGTGTTCATAGTAAAGTTTCAGACGATTTTTGTATGTTTAAGATTGAATAAAATATGAAATTTTGTTCATAAAAATGATAATTATGTTAACTCTTTAACCCTATCAATATACTTGCAATGGTTTATATCATGTATTTAAATCTCTTTCAGTGTATTAGGATGATTGAAAGTAAATAATATACGATTTCTATGACTTTTTGTAAAATTGTGAATTTCACTTTTTTATCTTGAAAACTTAGAAACAAAATAATTTTTCAATTCGGTACTTGAAATAAATAGACTTTCTAAAAAAGAACCATTTGCTGAGATGGAATCACATATCAAACCTTTGGCACTCGCTCGGCTCGGCTACTAAAATGAAACATAAAAGTCAACTATGGTATGCTGCTATTTTAGTGTTGTTTTTTCCTATAAGAGCTCATTAATGGTTAAAAATGAATAACACCAGAATTGTAATATATGTTTACAATATAAGTTATAATAAGTAGCTCATGAGATGTAATTTAAGTGGAAAACATTATTCATTAAAAAATGTATATATCTGTTCTGGGCGTCATTTTGAAAAAATGGCTATAAAACGGTGATCTGAATTTTTACGTCTTGGAACTTTTCTTTGGTCATTCTCGAAACAATACTAAATTCAAAAATGCAAAAATACCTTCTGTTCCAGTTTGTTTCAAATCATAAATGCCCTGGACTATCAGGTTAGCGAAGAAGCACGTCGTAATCCAAACAGTTATCCCGTCGCAAAGACTCTTTTCTCGATGGCGTTTTCCAAATAAAGAAAATACAATAAATACGCACTGCATGATGTTCAAAATCAATGCTGCACTGAATCTCATATCCTGGTGAGACTAATTAAGAACCGATAAATCGAACAATACTAGTGCTTTCTGGGCATATCACAGTACGCACGTTCTCAATGTATTTTTTTAAGAATAGCCTAACTTGATAAAACAGTGTTCTCCCGTATATCAGTATCAGAAGAAATACATGGGGAATTCTGGTATCATCCTATATAGCAATGGAGTATCTATGTCTGTTCTGTTAGCATATCTAGTTGATTGAATGATGATCTACCTGTCTTCCGTTAGCATATCTAGTTGATTGAATGATGATCTACCTGTCTTCCGTTAGCATATCTAGTTGATTAAATGAGGATCTATCTGTCTTCCGTTATCATATGTAGTTGATTCAATGAGGATCTACCTGTTTTCCGTTAGCATATCTAGTTGATCGAAAGAGTATCTATCTCTGTTCCGTTAGCATATCTAGTTGATTTAATGAGGATCTATATCTGTGCCGTTAGCATATCTAGTTGATCGAATGAGGATCTATCTCTGTTCCGTTAGCATATCTAGCTGATCGAAAGAGTATCTATCTCTGTTCCGTTAGCATATCTAGTTGATTTAATGAGGATCTATATCTGTGCCGTTAGCATATCTAGTTGATCGAATGAGGATCTATCTCTGTTCCGTTAGCATATCTAGTTGATTTAATGAGGATCTATCTCTGTTCCGTTAGCATATCTAGTTGATCGAATGAGTATATATCTGTCTTCCGTTAGCATATCTAGTTGATTGTATGAAGATCTACCTGTCTTCCGTTAGCATATCTAGTTGATCGAAAGAGTATCTACCTCTGTTCCGATAGCATATTTAGCTGATCGATTGAAGATATATATCTGTTTCGTTAGCATATATAGTTGAATGAATGAGTATCTATATCTGTTCCGTTAGCATATCTTGAGTAGTAAATTGAATGAGGATATATCTCTGTTCCGTTACCATGGTTACCATATCTAGTTGAATAAATGAGTATCTAGCTCAATTCCGTTAGCATATCTAGACTAGTAAATTGAATGAGGATATATCTCTGTTACGTTAGCATATCAAGCTGATCGAATGAGGATATATCTCTGTTCCGTTACCATATCTAATTGAATAAATGAGTATCTAGCTTAGTTCCGTTAGCATATCTAGACTAGTAAATTGAATGAGGATATATCTCTGTTCCGTTAGCATATCTAGTTGATCGAATGATGAGCTATCTATTTTCTGCTAGCATATCTCGTTGAGCGAATTAAAAATACAAACGTTGTACCTTTTACGTGCAGCATGAAAAATACAGCACTCGTTCAATGCTGAGGTGTTCGCCTAAAGGCTCATAATTATCTTGATCATTGAGCGAGTGCTGAATTTCTCCATGAATACTATTTCCATATCATATTTAGTCACAATCATATCCAAAGGTCCAGATCCATGGATCGGTAAATGTAGTATCTCTAATCTTATATACTTCTAGTAAACACGTAAATGGTGCTTAGTTTTTCTTCCAGTAAATCTACGCCATTTACTATGTTCCGGAACACGGCCTCCTTCGATAAATCATTACAGCACTTAACTGATGAAGACGCGACGAGGCACTTTTTATCTGGTAATGCTGTTTCATTGTTCTTCGATCAAGATCAAAAACAGTTATGCAAAGACCCACGTAGACATTCAATAATGGTTTCTTGGTGAAACATACCCCACTTAGTTTTCCTCAAAATTCTGTTGGTGAAAAAAGTTACCATTAATATGTTTAAGAGATTTACTGATGAAATTATATTGATTTTAAGACTACTAATATAGTAGGCTTAAAATCAATATAATTTTACCGGAATTTGATCTAAAAATATGATTTCACTTACATGTGTTGTGTTGAGTTTGAAGATAACTGTGATCTTTCTAAACATGGTTAAGCGTAGATGGCGGAATCATTCTATTCATTTAAATATTTGTTAAATAAAATAATATATTATGATAACTAAGTTTATAGCGCTGTCCCCTATTTGTCGAGAAACCGTCTGATGCCGAGCCTTATTTTATTTGCAGTGAGCGGGAGAAACGATGATACCGTGTGAAGTATATGTAAACGTGAACAAAACGTAAAATTAAAAATAAATAAAAAAGTGCGTACAGTCAACGTACATCCTGATTACACCAATGAAGAACGCTTTCTCGTACGATCTTCTTTGACCGTCCTGGTGCCGGGATGTTGCCGGTGCTTTCCCAAATACAGATGCTATCGCGCGGGAATGTGCCTCTTAGCAACTAAAGTGTTGCGTGTGGCACTCATTTGAGTGCACATACAACACTTTGGCTTACATAGGTCAACATGTAGATGGCGAAGTGCAAAACGTGGTATCACTATATAGGCGTAGTTACTACTTGGACTTCGTTCTTAATGAAATAATTTACGTTGGTACCACTTAATATGGATCTTCTGTGGAGGGTCCTTCGATTCGCCTGTTGACAAAAAGGCAACACCTTAGTTCCACCCCAGCTCGTCAGGATCAGGCGCCCAGTTGACAACTCAAAACTTTACATCTGGACATTGAAATATATATTGAATCTTATTTCTGCGCCTCTAAGCTCGACTCTCCGATGATTAAGGCGCTACATAAGTGATTTATTTGATGATACATAAGTACTCGGTTCAAACACTCCTGGAAAAAAAAAGCTTAAAACATTACTGTTCAACTACAATGTGATTACAAAATCGAAGTTGTTTTTCGCGGAGCAGATTGTAAAAAGAAAATAAACGGCCTTACGTTGAATGTTTACATCCAAGTGGGGTTTCAATCAGGCACATCTCTCTCCAATAATAATCCAATATCCCAAAGTTGGAACGACAATGATGCATCTGTTATCTAAGATTCCTAGCTCACACTGGACGCTCAACCAACGCTGGCGTAAAGCTGGGCCAGCGTCTCCGACGCTGTTCCAGCATCAAACCAACGTTGCAGTGCAGCTGGGATGAGCCAACGATCCCTTGGAAGTCTCCGTACTGCGATGTAACCCTGTCGCTGTTGCCGGCGGGATTCCTCGCCGAGCAGATGGTTTTGAAGGTGGTATGTACATTCGTCTGCAGGCCATGCACAATGATAAATGGATGGTGACAGCGTAATGGACGCAACGTGCTTCTGTTTGGTTTCTGCAAAAATACGCGATGTGCCAGCAATGGAGGTGAACCTTCATGTGTGTAAACTAAAAAAAATGCAGCTTGTCGTCAATTAACCCTTGAAGCGTTACATTATGATTTGAAATTTTCACCCACTTAAAGCTGTATCTCGCTACCGCGATCCACAACATCAAGTGGCTGAAAATTAGTCAGAGTTGTTTAATTTGAGCCCAAACAATTGCAAATATCGATGTTTACGCATACATTTCGGTCTTAATAATGGTCAGCCACAGGTTCAAATGAATAGAAATTTAAACTCTATGACCTAGGGGTTTAAGGGTCATCTGCTAGAACAAAGGTGTCAACAAAAGTAGCCAGTTTCTCCAATGTATCCAATCTGTACCACTGAGATACAATATGATATCCATTTCATAAATCCACGCATACTTTTCGGAAACTTGAAGTTCCGCGATCCACAACTTCAAGTTCCTGAAAATTTAATTGATCGACTCAGACAAACAACTGTACAAGGGATGTTGAGTTCAGTGTGGCATTGGGGGCATCATATTCAGTGATAAACTTCTTGCAATAACTCTCTCTATGATTTCATGGGTACAGATTTGTCATTTCAACCGGCGACACGCACATACATTCTGAGAGGAGCCTGTGTCGCTCGATGGGGTTTCCCGCCGAGCAGATGGCTTTGTAGAAAGAGTCTATTCAACCGGTGGTCACGCCGATTCCTCTGTGCAGCCGCAGAAAATGTACGCACGAATCAGCATGAGGGACAGCTGGTTTGTCCACAGGCACCGACGCTGTATCAATATTAAAGCGGATAGAGACTCGCTACCGATAATTTCGAATGTTTACGATGTACGAATCAGACTACTGTCGTTCAAAGGTAACTGCAGCTACTGCCTTAGTGACCTTGCTGAAAATTATACATTTGAACTTTTTGGTAGGCCCCCGCATCAGTGTGCACACTTATACTTGACATAATTATAGCCTATATCACTTTGTTTATCGTGAAAAAAATGCAGCATTGACACACGTCTTCCCTAAAACATGGTGTATCTTATACTGACACCATACCATAAGAGGATAAGCAGTTGTTTCGCATAGTGACAGCCATCTGAAGCAGTTCATCACACTGTACACAATGACACATCGTCGCCTCGGAGCTAAAGGATCCTATCTGACACTCGTTAGAGTGGCAGATAGGATCCTTTAGCTCCGAGGCTACGACATATCAGAGACTATTTCCTCACTTAGGTTTTATTGAATTCTGTTCGGTCAGTCATACTGTGTTGTTTTTATGTGTCAAGTTAATACTGCCGTGCAAAGCCAAAAGGCAGTATACATCTGCTTACGACTGCCTTTTGGCTTTGATTTGGAGAATACTTTGTAACTCCAGTTGGTTCGGTTAAATTCATTTTTAAATTCACATCCCTTAAATCGTGATGTTTGAGACAAACAAATGCCATAGATGCCATATATGTCTTTTTTTTTTAATTTCCTTGGGGAGGGGGTGAACTTCAAGAACCCCCCAACCCTTTTGAACCTGCAGGAAACCCGGAAAACCACCATTAATATAATAATAATGTTAACACCAATGTGAATATTTGTCAAGCGACCACTGTAACTACATAGAGTCCAGACGGCAGTCAATCAGATTGATAATCAGCCTTGATAATGGCGCACACAAACAAAACGCTTTAACCCACCACATCAGTAAACACAAGGCGATGAACCAATGTTGTTTCAATGTTGGCCCATCGTCTACGACGCTGGCCCAACATTGAAACAACACTGGTTCAATACCTTGTGTTTACTGGGACATCACTCTGTGCTGATGCTCACCCCTCACTGTATGTTTGCAGGATCATTACTGGGCCAATAGAACAGACAGTGAGGCATGTAACACTCAAAACAAACAGAGGAACCAATGTTCACGTAATGCTGGTCTACTATTTGAGACGCTGGCCCAACGCAAATCGACATTGGTTCTCGTGTTTGCTGGTCGTATCTGTTGTCTCCTGCAATGCTGCGCGAGAACCAATGATTTACTAATGGCCCATCACTAAAACACCATTGGCTGTCCTGTTTGCTGGGCCTGTCTGGTGTCTCCTGCAATGCTGCAGGACAAAGGCCGTGCTTCCTGACATGGGATCCTGCAGTGTGGACACAGGATCCCGCTATTATCCTGCTCTCCAGACACCAGATCCGGTGCTCTTCAAACGCTGAGACATATGATAGGTCGAGATGGAGATCTCGACCTATCAGATTTCTAACATCTGGGTCAATGTTTCGAGAATATGGCTGACGTGAAATGGATAACACCTCAGAAAGTTGCCAATGTCAAACTCTGCCTTTAACACTTACAGCGCGGGAATCGACTTTACACGTTAGAATCTGACGTGTGTATACGCGTCAGATTATGAAGTCTAACCCAGCAGACACAAAACATTTGTATAACATTTATGCAATGTTGGACCAACGTCGAAGACGTTGGGCCGACGTTGTATAATTGTTATACAAATGTTTTGTGTTTGCTGGGAAGTCGATTCTCGCACTCGAAGAGTAGAAATATGTATATTATTATAATAGGTATTCAGATGAAGCGCGAAGTGCTAAGTAAGAAATTACTGATGATTTCAAATTGAAAAACAACAACTTTGGTATCCTTGGTTTCTACACAAATATTTCCGTTATTCAATGGTTAACGCGTGATGGATCAGTCGAACATTTAAAGCAGCTGAACCGACTGGGTCAGCTTCTGTGGTTGCTCATAATTATACGGTGCTTCAAACTGTTCAAATGTATGGCGTGGGCAGTGCTGGCGTGGTAGTGTGCACTATATGCAGTCGTTCACATGGCGATCTTGACATATTGGTCATTTATTGTTAAGTAGGCCTATGTTTATATGAGGCGTAACATAGCTATTCGGTGATCAATATCCCTACTATTGCGATCTGCGGGATTGTGTCAGCTACTCAGGAATGCAACAGCAAACAACAGTAACTGCATATTTGAAAAGTAAGCAGTTACTGTTGTTTTACAATACGCCGCAGTAATGCCATAGATACTTTTAACCCTTTAACCGCCGAATTGTTTAATTGCAATTTTCACTCACTTAAAGTTGTGTCTCGCTGAAGCGATCCACAACTTCAAGTGTGTGAAAATTATTCAGATTTGACAAAATAAAGAAATCTCGCTTATATATTTTTATTGTCACGTTTTATCTCTAACATGTTTAAAATCTGCTATGTTATGTGCTAATGAGAATGTAAAAACGAATATAATCGGGTACGTCGGTTAAATGGTATACGCATACTGCAGGGAAAACGTAATCAGTAAATACGAGACGTCGGGCCACAGATGATTTAATGCTGGCCCAGCGTCAAAGACGGCGGGCCAGCATCAAAACAGCAACGGGTCAACGTCTCGTGTTTACCGGCCTAATCCGGCTCCACTGCTCGTGGTCCGGTGTAACTTGGCAACCCCAGGGGTCGAGGGGTCACCTGAATCGGGCGCTGATACTGATCCATGCGAAGGACGACCGTCGTCGAGGGGAGGGGGGTCGCTGTAATGGAGGGGGCATTGTCTGTGCGACATATTGGATAACTAGCTGTAAACCCTTGTCATACTGGGTTTATAGTACATATCTCTCAATAAGCAGAATGCCACCGGAATTGAAATTATTATTTCGATCAAATAATTATATTTTATGTGTGTCTCTGGTTCATAAACATGATAAATAGGAACATTTTTTCGTCATTTGAAGCTGGAAATTGCGTTAGCAATTCCAGCTTCAAATGACGAAAAAATGCGAACTGACAATGCAACATAATACCACGTGTCTTGATTAGCACGATGCATTGGCACGGTACTGGCACAGCACTGGCACAGCGTTGGCAAGGCGTTTGAGCGGATGAATGTTAGATCGACGTCAGAGTCGTTGGCCCAATTTTGAGCCAACTCTGCGTGTGCTGCATCGAATCTAATGAGTCAAGAAGCGTTATTAACCTGTTAACTCCACAGCGATACGATGTTCAAAACCACGCATCGTGCTCCCTGAGAGCAAGGAAAATAGAAGCAATTTATATTTTTCTTGCTCGGAGCGAGAACTTCATATGGATACACATAAAGTTATCTTAGGTTGTTGTTTTTTACATACAAAATATAAAATATCAAATACAATTTATACAAAAACGAATACGTTATCAAGTATATATTAAAATTATTTTATCGATAAAATAATTAATGGTCTGTGATCAGCAACCAATAGATTGTTTTGGTGGCATTTCATCACCTGGTGCAAACGAGTGTAAAACACACTCGTTTTAATTTGACCCTACGCGCTATGATCAAAACATATATCAGTCAGCAATGCGGATTGTTTGGTATCTTGTTTGTAAAAACACACTCACTTTATTTTGACCCTACTTAACGCTGACCTGGAATTCAACCAGCTTTGGAACACGTAGCAAATCCACGTTTATAGCAGCTTTAATCCCCCGGTCAGAAGTGCAGAAAACTGATCCAGAATGATCCTGAATTAATAGAGTCCATTATTAATAAGCGGATGGATCCCGCGTCGATCATCAGCCGCGGTATGGCTACTTGGGACAGGACTTGTGATCCCGGCGGACAAGTCCACGTGACAAATGGAAGAAACCGTTTGAAACCTACAGCTGCAGCTGATGCTCCTAATAATATCACGATCGGGCCTACATTGCTGTGTCTGTTGTTTATCATTTTGGGCGTGGATATTTTGTTAGAAAGTGGTTGTCATGGTCAATTAGCTCTTCCACCACCAATGACCAATCTCAGTTGAATGCCATTGTATGCTAAAAACTGGGCTTTGGTCGTGAGAGAGTGAAAAAAACGATAACCAGAAATCAAAAACGTGCATACAGTTTGAACTAAATTGCATGACAAACTGCCAACTATAAAAGGTGAATGGGCATATTTGAGAAAAACACCATTTAGCGGCATTTAATCAAAAATCAAGTGTCCGTCTGTAGGTTGCACAACTAAATATAAGTTTGTTTTGAAAGTGGCAATGCGTTAGGAATCCCAGCTGCGACTCAAAATGAGTAATAACTACCAAGCTGGGGCGCACATGCTAACTAAACTAAACATATTTTGAGATAATAAATCTCCATTTTCTAACCAATTATTGTTATTATATAAGTATTAAATTGTATCGATCAGCTTGAGCGTTTCTTTCAATAATTATTATGCATGTTATGACTGCAGCCGAAAACTAAGAGCGTAAACAGGTAAATGACCATTACGTGACTTTGTAATACGTTAAAAACAGTGGAATCTGTTGATGAAATGAATATGGCTGGTCGTAATGTGTATGTTATTTATAAGTCATCTGGTGTTAAACTCTTTACTTACGGTAATCTTAACTGATTTATGTCGATATTGATATATGACATTTAAAACATATATCAACATTAAGGTACTTTTTGCGCTACAATGTACCGTAAAATATGCATAGTCGTAAGTGTATGATAACACGAAGGCTTATATTGAGAGTGTATCGTGGTAACTTATAACTTTAATAGTGGTCTTTTACTGCTGTTTGCAGAGCTCTCACGTACACCAATATACACGATATAACATTCAGATGGTTGATACTCACAATGAACCTTGTACATTTCTGGACAGGCTCGGCAAAACAATCAGTGTGTCCCCTTGGATATGAAAGGGTGTATCTGCCACTTTGTAAAGTGGCAGACACACCCTTTCATGTCCAAGGGGGGGGGGGGCAATGTGTCCGGGTGGGTCGTGCGATCCAGCATCAATCATTCACCGGGAGATGAATGAGGGATGCAGACAATCACAAAACAGCAGATTGACCGGGGCAAAGCGGACCACGGCCGCAATCCCGACAGGAGAATTGCGTGGCGGACGCCAGAATTGGGTAGAAATAAATGGGCTCGTTCGTTATGCGGGGGTGTTTAAGAGCCTTAGGACGATTAGGGAACGTGAATATCCAGGTCTGGGGGGATCTGTCGCCGCACCGAGAATGATGATAAATGGGTTTTTAGGCCACCTTTGTACAAATATATATAGGCTAAACTGGGCCAGGAGAACCTCCCGGAGAATGTAAGATGAACTGGATGACACTGTCCCCAAGACACATGATTCGAAATAAGAGCCCTGGTTGTCGGGTTCAAGCACGCTCTCGGAAATGAAATGAATCGGGCTTTAGGCCACCTTTGTGCACATATAGGCTAAACTTGGCCAGGAGAACCTCCTGAGGATGGTGAGATGATGGAGATGACACTGTCCTCCAGACACAAGATTCGAAATTCGAGCCCTGGCGATCTGAGGCCGAGCACGCTACCTCTCGGTCACGGAGGCTCCCCACAATACTGACTTTCACACGTGGATGGGGAAGAAACATTTGTGTTTCTTTCAAACCGCTGAGACCGGGAACCGAACCCCGAACTGAAAGGCAGTGGTGCTAACCACTACCCTAGGGCCCCCGCCCAGCACGCTCTCGGTCACAGAAGCTCTCACAATACTGAATCTTTTTAACTTGCAGGATTGTATATTTCCATAATGATTAAATAACCCTCAACAAGGCAGACATGAGAATAGAGCGGTGGGGAGTTGTGAGAAAAGCTACTGATGTAAAGCGTTTTCTGAATCACTCCTGACCCAGTCTGCATGCTCTGGGGATGAAATTGGTGTTTAGACATCATGATTTGCAAATGCTTGGCTTCAAATATGAGTAAATTTCGACCACTTGAAGTTGTGGGTCGCGGTAGCGAGACACAACTTCAAGCGGCTGAGAATTTTAATTATTTATAACTTACAAGGTTAAACATGTCAAACCAGTGAATTAAAGTCATGCAATTCTCCTATGCAGACATACACGGTATGCGTCTACCGTTGAACAGGATAGCACTTAGCAGTGTCACTGATGGCGAAATTGTGCAGATCTGCAAAAGACGTGCAGAAAAAAAGCGAGCCTCTCATTAGCGGGGGAAATTGCCTTTCTCCTTAATCAAGATTACTCGGTATTACACATAGAGACACATGTTACGTAAGATAATAGAATGCTCGGATAAAGTAGGCCTATTTCGCGAGCGGCAAAAACTCAAAATACTCCCATTCGCAGGCATGTGATGATATCAGTGGCCCATGTTTTGTACACATTTTGTACTCATTAATCAGTTATATCACGTGAAAAAATCAGATAATCCCGCCATGCAGTTGTTTTTGAAATTGTAGTAGAGTACACATATTCGCAAGCAGTGCCGCACTAGTATTGGATGAGAATAGCCATCTGTGGAGTTGTTGTTAAATCACGCTGAACACGTTATGTGAAAGTGGAATTTTCAATCAAATAAAAATGTTTTTTTTTCTAACAAAATAAACCCCCCTCCACCCATCCGCCCAGCCCAAATTTAAATGTACTCAGCTGTGGTGTGTGATGTAATGAGTTCTATTAGCATAATTAGCAAAGTCGTGAAAGCGAGAATATTCTGAAAAAACAGCTATAGAAGCTTTCAGCGTGAAAACATTTAGCTTTGATGTGTTGTGACATTTCTTAGGATTTTGAGCATGTGATCTAGCCCTATTTGAGTTAAGAACAAGCCGTTGATACACTGTTGGCTTTATATGAGCTCTGGGTCGTAGACGGTGGGCCAATATCAACCTAGCATTGGGTCACAATCTCGTGTCTGCTGGGTTAGGGATATAGTTGTAAGGGTGCCTATGTCTAAAAGAATGATACTATTTTTACCATAATAATATACCCCAACTATAAGTTCCTTTCATCCACTTGAAGCTGGGCAAAATTCTCAAATATATAATGTATTGTTTTTCATAATAGCAGAAATACATGTATTATGTATTTCTGATAATAGGCATATGACATGTTTTGATATATGTCGGAGACATATTGAATAATTTCAAATTATTAAAAAGCTTTTAGGGCCCAAATTTGCTCTAATTAATTAAATTATATTTTTATCCAATCAGGAGGTGTTAAGATTAGAAATAACTACACAAATGACACACATCTAAATAACACACGGCCTAACACAAAATAACACACATCTAAACAATACGTTTTTCTCGGGATATTGCCGAAATGCGTGTCATCACTTGCAGTAGGCCTGCCAATAATGTCGTTTATATTAGCCCTTTATATGCTGTAGACACATATAAACGACACGACATATTTACGAAAACATGTAACTATAACTATAAAAAACAGCACATCTGGGACTTCATTTTAATATATTAAACATCGTTCACAGCGCATAGTAATCAGTGGTAATAGGAATAAGTAATCTCGCTCCGGTAAGTATAAATGGCTATAGAAGTCATTGTTCCCTTTCACAATACCAGCATATGAAGGAGGTTGAAAAGAGCTTATAACCTCCTTGCTCAAATGGAAATCTGGACGTCATCAGACTTACCATTGAGCAGACTGATGTCCACTTCGCTACAATTATACTACCTTCCACCTTCCACGTCTGCAACGTCAGCCCAGCATTAAACCGAAATTTGACTCAAAAGATACGATTTACCATGCAGCCACACCCGCCATGACTGAAATATTTTTTTCAGCTTCGGAAAGATTGATTGATCGATAAATTGATTGATTGATTGATTGATTGATTGATTGATTGATTGATTGATTGATTGAATGAATGAATGAATGAATGAATGAATGAATGAATAAATGAATAAATGGATGAATGAACGTAATGAATAAATGATGGATGGATAGACGAATTATTAGAAGGCTCAATCAATCAATCAATCAATCAATCAATCAATCAATCAATCAATCAATCAATCAATCAATCGATCGATCGATCGATCGATCGATCGATCGATCGATCGATCGATCGATCGATCGATCGATCGATCGATCGATCAATCAATCAATCAATCAATCAATCAATCAATCAATCAATCAATCAATCAATCAATCAATCAATCAATCAATCAATCAATCAATCAATCAATCAATCAATCAATCAATCAATCAATCAATCAATCAATCAATCAATCAATCAATCAATTAATCAATCAATCAATCAATCAATCAATCAATCAATCAATCAATCAATCAATCAATCAATCAATCAATCAATCAATCAATCAATCAATCAATCAATCAATCAATCAATCAATCAATCAATCAATCAATCAATCAATATGTGAATGAATGGATGAATGAATGAATGAATGAATGAATGAATGAATGAAACAATCAATCAATCAATCAATCAATCAATCAATCAATCAATCGATCAACTGATGACGGGCGCATAGTGTCAAACACGAGACGTTCAGTCAATGTTGGTTTGATGTTTGGCCAACGTCTGTTTAACGGGATGTGATAATCCCGTCACCTGTGGCCAGTCCCGGGGCGGCTATAAAATCTGCAAATAAAACGACAATTTACTGTCATAATCACGAACTTGTTGAGCATATAAACATGTGGATCGCCTGCCGGGGTCCCGTGCGACCTTCTACCATCTATTTTAAGCTACAACTCCAGGTCTTTCACAGCGGAAGCGATAGAGGCATTGCGTGTGCGACCGCATTCAAACTCCGACGCAGTGTAAGGCTGTGTGTTACGACATGTAGTTCCGGGGACTAAAGGGTGCTGATATATTATTCAGGCTATTGACCGGTGGGCTTTGTGGCCTAATTTAGACTGCACGGTGAACGGGTGCAACATCACCGTAGACAGTGGACGCGTCCGTCAAACAAGCCACGGACTTCTTATTTGAGTGACTCATGCGACACCTTAGATCCATATGATATACAAAATCAGAGCTGATATCAAGTGCTTCTAGTAAAAAAATGATGATTATTTTAAGCCGTATTAGCAACATTCTTACTGAAAATTTACCATTATCATAATATTATGATCTACAAATCGTCGCCTCGGAGCTAAAGGATCCTATCTGCCACTCTAACGAGTGTCAGATAGGATCCTTTAGCTCCGAGGCGACAAAATGTACCAAATATAATACCCGTAAGTAATCATGGTAATTGCGTTGGAAATATAATACAATTATGGAAGAACTATATATCATCCGCCTCTTTGTAATGCGCGCAGAAACGATACCGTATATTCATTAAAGATATTTTTGTTCTGATATTGGTCGACCAAGGAGCGCTTTATACAACATGTACAATAAAGTCTTCAACCCAGAGGCTATGCAGGAAGTCAAAAAATATACATCCAAAGGCATTCCACACACAACAAGCACTCGATGCTGGCGCAATGTCGGACCACTGTCGCAAACGCTGGCCCAAAATCGTACCAAAAGTGAACATGAGTGCCGTGCCTGCTGTGCAAGGCTGAAGTGACAAATGAGAGGTATGGTAAGCCGGCGGTAACCAAACCTGTGGGATAATTACATCAGAAAGATATGGGAACCCAGCATTCAGCCGATGTTGTTTTAATGTTGGCCCACCGTCTACGACGCTGGTCCAACATTAAGACAACATCGGCTGAATGCCTCGTGTTTGCTGGGAAGAAGCCAGCGCGGATCTCGGCGTCGCAGATTTACCTACTATACTGGATCCCGGACAGGCGCGTCCGCCGTTGTTTCGCGTCCAATTAGTACCACGTAATGGATGAAGCCGAGATATCAGTCTGCCAGTTAACGATCGATAATGTCATTCGGAGTCAAACAACTGTAACTGCTTACTTTTCAAGTAAACGGTTAGTGCAGTTTCAGTCTCCACGGCACAGTAGAGGTTTCTGGCCCCAGAGGCGACGATAACGTGCGGTTTTTTCGAAGTCTACGTGGATAGTTTTGTGTGAATGGTACAGACGTTTTCAATCGGGCGGCTAGCACCCACTGTGCCGGGAAATGCGAAAGCATACGACGGTGAATCTGCAAAGAAAGTATTATCCTGCCAGTATTGAAGGAATAGGCTACGTTCGATGTAATTAAAATACGCGGTTGTGAAACGAAACCTTAATTCCAACAGAAAAGGCTACTAAGAAAGTATAAAACGTTGTTTAAAACATCGTTGGTTTTATGTTGGGGCCATGGTCGCAAACGCTGACCGAACATTAACCCAGCACTTGGACAATGATTTGTGTTTTATGAACTCTTCAAGATTAAAGGGGTTACGACATCGCTATTATTAAGTCTTATATCATGAATACATAATTATGTACAGATAATATGCATATAGTATGTACAGATATCAATGAGGATATAGTATACAGATATCAAAGATATAGTATGTACAGATATCATGGATATAGTATGTACATATATCCTGGACATAGTATGTACAGATATCATGGACATAGTATGTACAGATATCATTCATATAGTATGTACAGATATCATGGACATAGTATGTACTGATATCGTGGACATAGTATGTACATATACTAAGGATATAGTATGTACATATATCATGAATATAGTATGTACAGATATCAAGAATATAGTATCTACATAATCATGGATATAGTATACAGATATCATGGATATAGTATGTACAGATATCATGGATATAGTATGTACATATATCATGGATATAGTATGTACAGATATCATGGATATAGTATGTACATATATCATGGACATAGTATGTACAGATATCATGGATATATAGTATGTACAGCTATCATGGACATAGTATGTACAGATATCAAGGATATAGTATACAGATATCATGAATATAGTATGTACAGATATCATGGATATAGTATGTACATATATCATGGATATAGTATGTACATATATCATGGATATAGTATGTATATATATCAGGGATATAGTATGTACATATAATATGCATATAGTATTTAAATATGTCATGGATATTGTATACAGATATCATGGATATAGTATGTACATATATCATGGACATAGTATGTACAGATATGATTCATATAGTATGTACAGATACCATGGACATAGTATGTACAGCTATCATGGATATAGTATGTACAGATATCAAGGATATAGTATGTACATATATCATGAATATAGTATGTACAGATATCATGGATATAGTATGTACATACATCATGGATATAGTATTTACATATATCATGAATATATATATATATACATATATCATTGATAAAATATGTACATATAATATGCATATAGTATGTACATTATCATGGATATTGTATGTACATATATCATGGATATAGTATGTATATATATCAGGGATATAGTAGGACTGGTACAGATAATATGATATAGTATGAACATACATCATGGATATAGAAATGTACATATATCATGGATATAGTATGTACATATATCATGCATACAGTGATATAGTGAATATTGTTTTAGGCTACGTCGCTTCCTGCACAATCATGGTAATGTCTGGACAGAAGGAAGCCCGAAGTCGGGACTATACCCTCCCGTATACCCTAGACTTATCGAATGACGTCAAGGGTTCTTTATTATGTTTATAGTGCAGGACTATTATAGACAGCACTGCACGCTCCAGGCTTTGAAACAATTTGGAGCACTGTTTATGCACAACCTCGATGAAAAACATTCGACCCGACTGGGAATCGAAAGATCCTGGGCCTGTAATATACAGATATCATGGATATTGGCGAGAATGCCGTAACTGTAATGGACATGGAAATTTCACTCAATGTATTTTATACAACCCCAGTAAACACGTTGGGTTTACCCAATGCTGGTTCAATGTTGGCCCGACGTCGTAGACGGTGGGCCAACATTGAACCAACATTGGGTCAACGTAATGTGTTTGCTGGGACATTCCCAAGACGGTGACAGCTATTTTCTGAAGAGACTCGACCGTTGTTCAACGTCCAAACCACGATACTATACGGACTTAATGCTATGCTAGAATATCAGCAGTTATGCCAGCATTGTGGCAGCATTGTCGTGGAGTGTCGCGTTACCGGGATATGGGGAGTCCTGACTTCTTTATAGGGAGGTGTCGTGTGTCGGCTTGGTTTGAAACATGAGCCCTTCGTCAATGGATCCCCCACTCTAACTGGATCCAGGCCCGGATTAACCCTATCAACACAAGGGGATGCCATCTCAACTTTTGTTCTGATAACCCTGTATATGGTGTATATACGTTTTCAATAAATTTACAAAAAAACAAATGCCTCGTCAATAATAATTGTTATAAAAAGAAATACTTTTATTATTTTAAGTTAGAAATTGAGTCAGCAATACCAAACAATACAACACGCGGGTATCTCTTATATGGTTAACACGCGGGTATTTGATCACCTTCACTTGTTTTATTTTATTGAATTGATTTTCAAACAAATTCGGTACTTGTAATTGACATTTTTTGCAATTGAATGATTGTGAAGTACATGTACACAATAATGACACTGTCTAACCTTCAGAGATATAAACTAGAAAGTTGATATTTTCACATGTTTCACCCACCTGAAGTCGTGTCTCGCTGCCGTGATCAGGTGAGAGAAAGTCATTGAGGACGTATATCAACTTCACTGAACAAGGATAATATTTTACTTGAAAACAACAGTTACTAGCTAAGTGCTAATAGACATACTAAAAACGTTGACTTGGTTGCTCAACGGATTAATGCGGTTGGCGCAGAGCAACATATCCACGTGTTCACATCCGTGTACGATCCGTAAGTCATCCGTGTGCGATCCGTAAGTCATCCGTGTACGATCCGTGGATCATCCGTGTACATTCCGTGAGTCATCCGTGTACGATCCATGGGTCATCCGTGTACGATCCGTACGTTATCCGTTCACATCTGTGAGTCACCCGTATACGATCCGCAAGTCACCCGTGTACGATCCGTAATTCACCAGTGTACAATCTGTAGGTCATCTGTCTAAGTCATCCGTGTATGATTTGTAGGTCATCCGTGTACGATCCATGAGCTATCTGTGTACGATCATTAAGTCATCAGCGTAGCATGGATTCCGTGATCCATCGACGTATTTATTTCATCTCTTTTTGGTACAGAATGTTTGCTCATTACAGCAGTTATAACTTATATTTAGTGATTACTAGTCTAATAGTTGAGGTAACCACACGCGAGTCTATGGGTCACACATCACAAGACAATATATACGGACATATCAGGAGAATGCCCTTAGGGGGGCAGCATTCAATCTCCAGGGGGGAGGGGCTCAGCCTGAGTACGCTGTAGTATTTTTAAAATAAATATTTTAAAACTGATTTTTCATAAAATAAATAGGCCTAATTGTCTGTAGGACATGCTGTATATAAATAATTAACGGCCCTCAACTGGCTTCGCTCGGCATCATTAAATAACGCTTTAATTTGTTTAGCCTCGCTTCGCTCGTCTCCTTAACCCCCACATTAATACTAAGCCTAGTTTGGGATCCTTAACTGTGTAGACAGGGAAAAATAAATTTTAAGAAAATGAAAAAAATATTTTGCTTGAGGCAGAGTGTGAAATAATTAAAATATTGCAGACAGGAGGTGAAATAAATAATCTGTTCAGGTCAAAAACTCCGACCCCTCCCTCCCCCTCCCCCCCCCCCCCCTAGCAATCGAATGGTTGCGCCCTTGGGGATATGTGAGGTAACCACACACGCGTATGTGGGTTTCACATTACATAACAAGACAAACTGAATGAAATTACAATGTTTCAGAAGTATAATAGAAATCCATGTAATTTAAATGTATTTACACCCGACATCCTGAATTATTACAGAGCAAATGCCTTTTTTTTCAGATGTGTGCTTTTCATACGTGCCGTTGGGTATGAAAGGATGTGACTGCAAAAAGAGGGGCAAATTAGAGAAGAGATGTTTCAGGCCACCTTTATCGTGATAATACATAATACGCACAAACTGAACCGAATCCCCTTTTCCAGCCGGGTTCAGTTTCACCGTGCACACCTACCAGGCTAAACCCATTGAAGTGGGCTTAGCCCTTTAATCGCGGGGACCGTCTTTATACTTCTGACATTTAACCCTTTGACTTCCAGGCCGGGGTGCATGCCAGGATCCAGATATACTGGTGTACGAGTTCTATTTTTCGTCATTTGAAGCTGGAATTGCTAACGCAATTTCCAGCTTCAAATGACGAAAAATACATAAATGTAGTATATATTTGACGAAAATTTGTGTCATTTTATGGTTACGCTCATTGACGAATGACGACGGAAATTTCCGTCATGTATGGTAGTGAAAAGGTTAAGGATACTCCCCGCACTGAAATAATTCAAAGCTTTACAATGGTCGCAGACTTATTACATATGTATTCAAAATGAAATAAATCAGAAAGAACTAACTAAGACATTCATGATGACTGCAAATTGAAAACAAAATTCGTCTCCATTGTTTATACTAACTAATACCACCCTGAATACAGGGCCCGTATTCTCGTACAAGTTACGATATATCGTAGGCTTCTGATTGGTCGAGATGGCCATCTCGACCAATCAGAAGCCTACGATATATCGTAACTTGTACGAGAATACGGGCCCAGCGTTGTAAGAGTTCACGAATACTACACCAGGCTGTACTACCGTACTAAGCCAAGAAGCCGTAAGTGCTTACTTTTCTATTAATAAGTTACGGCTGTTTGTCTTTCCATGGCAGTATCACAATATAAGCCTATTAAAATGATTAATGACACCTAAATCTCCTAAAATAAGGTAGCCAAAGTTCACATGGATCTCACGGGGTTTTTGCATCAAATGCAGCGTGGGTGGAACGATCCATGTGGTGTTGATTCAATGTTGGGCCAGCGTCGCAGAAGATCGGCCAACATTCGACCATCACCGCTTTTTCAAGTTGATAATATATAATGGGCGCTCGCTGGAGACATCGCAGTTGATTTGTCTTTGGGGATTTACGGCCCTCTGGGGCGCACTGCAAATCACCCTGTGTGACTTGCGTTGTGTGAAGCGATTATCCCGCGTGAGAAGACAAAGTGTTTAAAAACTCATCAGCTCTCCGCACAGTAGCTCACTGTAGAGACAGCAACTCGTCGACTCGTCCAGAGACTGTAAGTAGCTCGTCGGCTAGTCGTAGAGAGAGCAGCTCGTCCGCTCGCCGTAGAGACAGTATCTCGTCGACTCGCCCCAAAGAGAGTAGCTCATCAGCTCGCCCCACAGACAATAACGCGTCGACTCGCTCCACAGACAGTAGCTCATCGGCTCGCTGCAGAGACAGTTTATCGGCGCGCTGCAGTGACAGTAGCTCATCGGCTCGCTGCAGAGACAGTAGCTCATTGGCTCGCTGCAGAGACAGTAGCTCATCGGCTCGCTGCAGAGACAGTTTATCGGCTCGCTGCAGAGACAGTAGCTCATCGGCTCGATACAGAGACAGTAGCTCATCGGCTCGCAGCAGAGATAGTAGCTCATTGGCTCGCTGCAGAGACAGTAGCTCATATGCTCGCTGCAGAGACAGTAGCTCATCGGCTCGCAGCAGAGACAGTTTATCGGCTCGCTGCAGAGACAGTAGCTCATCGGCTCGCTGCAGAGACAGTTTATCGGCTCGCTGCAGAGACAGTAGCTCATAGGCTCGCTGCAGAGACAGTTTATCGGCTCGCTGCAGTGACAGTAGCTCATCGGTTCGCTGCAGAGACAGTTTATTGGCTCGCTGCAGAGACAGTAGCTCATTGGCTCGCTGCAGAGACAGTAGCTCATTGGCTCGCTGCAGAGACAGTAGCTCATCGGCTCGCTGCAGAGACAGTTTATCGGCGCGCTGCAGTGACAGTAGCTCATCGGCTCGCTGCAGAGACAGTAGCTCATCGGCTCGCTACAGAGACAGTAGCTCATTGGCTCGCTGCAGAGACAGTTTATCGGCTCGCTACAGAGACAGTAGCTCATTGGCTCGCTGCAGAGACAGTAGCTGATTGGCTCGCTGCAGAGACAGTAGCTCATCGGCTCGCTGCAGAGACAGTTTATCGGCGCGCTGCAGTGACAGTAGCTCATCGGCTCGCTACAGAGACAGTAGCTCATCGGCTCGCTACAGAGACAGTAGCTCACTCATCAGCTCGCTACAGAGACAGTAGCTCATCGGCTCGCTACAGAGACAGTAGCTCATCGGCTCGCTACAGAGACAGTAGCTCACTCATCAGCTCGCTACAGAGACAGTAGCTCATCGGCTCGCTACAGAGACAGTAGCTCATAGGCTCGCTGCAGTGACAGTAGCTCATCGGCTCGCTGCAGAGACAGTAGCTCATAGGCTCGCTGCAGTGACAGTAGCTCATCGGCTCGCTACAGAGACAGTAGCTCATCGGCTCGCTACAGAGACAGTAGCTGTGAAACCGTTAACCCTGACCCTTTTTACACATGTTTTAGTGATAACGTTAACTTCGGTGTAAGTTAAAACAGTAGTATTTTCCATCCCTTTAAAACTGAAAAGTTGAAATTGTGGTTCGTCATCATTATGTGAACAAATTTCATAATTATATAAGGTTGCGTTGGAGTTGTCGTTTTTTGAATGCGGCCGTTTTCAGCGGGAGTTGATGTTTACAATACTATAACTCTTTCAGCGCGGGAACTGTCTTTAGACGTCAGAATCTGACATCTAAATATGGTCCTAGCACTGAAAAAAATACCATATTTAAAATGGGCGTGGACCCATAACATAGCTATTCAAACTAAGCTGACCGGAGACATTTATGAGGATTTCCAATTAAAAAAAACCCACTTTTGTTTATATAAAAAATATTTCAGCGCTGTAAGGGTTCACCTATACACCTGGGCCCGTATTCTCGTACAAGTTACGATATATCGTAGGCTTCTGATTGGTCGAGATGGCCACAGAAGCCTACGATATATCGTAACTTGTACGAGAATACGGACCCTGGCAGGTATGAGTGGAGTCATGATATGTCGCCGGCGGGCAGACATGCCATCACAGCAAACACAACACGTTGACCCAATGTTGATTTAATGTTGGCCCACTGTCGAAGACGGTGGGCCAACATTGAACCAACATTGAGTCAACATCTCGCGTTAGCTAGGATATAATGGTAGAATGATTGCGTGACCCTGACTACGCTCAGCGGGGTGGGTGTGGTGGCGTCACATGATTAGGAGGAATTCGCCTGATCATCGCTGTTGGCAGTGAATGACCACCGGTCAAGCGGTCAGCCCGGTGTTCCCAGGTGACACCCTCTGCGCCCCGGGGGAGATACAGCTTTTGGTGCTGCATTAGCTCTTCCTTTTTACCCTTTATCGCCAAATTAATCATTTTGAATTTTCACCCACTTGAAGTTGTGTCTCGCTGACGCGATCCACAACTTCAAGTGAGTGAAAATTATTCAGATTTGACAAAATGGAGGTCAACTGTTTTCAAATCTTGCTGGTTGATGACACATTTTATCTTAAACATATATAAATTGTGGTACTTAATGTGCTAATACAAAATAAAAACCCGAATATATGCGGCACCGGTGGTTAAAGGGTTAAAGCGCTAAGCTGTAGAATTTAAATTTTCACCCACTTGAAATTGTGTCTGGCTACCGTGACCCACAACTTGAATTGGGTGAAAATTACTTACATTTGTTCAGCTGACATCATTCCCAATGGCAGTGATTTAACTTACTAATAAAACAGATTAAATACGATCAAAGGGTTAAATGTCGCATTTATGCGCCACATGGCATCTTTCGTCGCATGTATCATGTCTTTATCGTGTTTATGCGCCACATGGCATCTTTCTTCGCAACTACAATGTCTTTATGCGCCACACGGAATATTTCTTCGCATGTATCATGTGTTTAAATGCGCCACATGGAATTTTTCGTCGCATGTATCATGTCTTTATGCGCCCCATGGGATCATTCGTCGCATGTACAATTTCTTCATGCGCCACATGGCATCTATCGTCGCAGGTATCATGTGTAAATGCGCCACATGATATCTTTCGTCGCATGTACAATGTCTTTGTGCGCTACATGGCATCTTTCGTCGCATGTATCATGTCTTCATGTGCCGCATAGCATCTTTCGTCGCATGTATCCTGTGTTTATGCACCACATGGCATCTTTCGTCGCATGTACAATGTCTTTATGCGCCACATGGCATCATTCGCCGCATGTATCATGTCTTTATGCGCCACATGGCATCTTTCGTCGCATGTATCATGTCTTCATGTGCCGCATAGCATCTTTCGTCGCATGTATCCTGTGTTTATGCACCACATGGCATCTATCGTCGCATGTACAATGTCTTTATGCGCCACATGGCATCTTTCGTCGCATGTATCATGTCTTTATGCGCCACATGGCATCTTTCGTCGCATGTATCATGTCTTCATGTGCCACATAGCATCTTTTTAATCATTTGTATTGATTAAAAATGGTATAATCCATCAGAATAAAAAGCTTTCATTTAAGATATTACACTTTGGTTTTGGGAAAATCAGTTTATTTTTATTCACCTTGAGGTGTGGATTACGCCAATTCACACCTTAAGGTAAATAAAAATGATACGAAAAACATGGGTGTTAAAAGTGGCAGCCATGACGACGTACATGAACAGCCATGACGACGTACATGAACAGCCATGACGACGCACATGTACAGTCATGACTACGTACATGAACAGCCATGCCGAAATACATGAACAGCCATGACGACGTACATGAACAGCCATGACGACATACATGAACAGCCATGACGTCGTACATGAACAGCCATGACGACGTACATGAACAGCCATGACGACGCACATGTACAGTCATGACGACGTACATGAACAGCCATAACGACATACATGAACAGCCATGACGACGTACATGAACAGCCATGACGACGTACAGCCATGACGACGTACAGGTACAGCCATGACGACGTACATGAACAGCCATGACGACGCACATGTACCGCCATGACGACGTACAGGTACAGCCATGACGACGTACATGAACAGCCATAACGACGTACATGAACAGCCATGGCGACGTCCATGAACAGCCATGACTACGTACAGGTGCAGCCATGGCGACGTACATGAACAGCCATGACGACGCACATGTACCGCCATGACGACCTACAGGTACAGCCATGACGACGTACATGAACAGCCATGACCATGTACATGAAAATCCACAAGTCATTACGACGTACATGAACAGCCATGACGACGTCCATGAACAGCCATGACGACGTACAGCCATGACGACGTACATGAACAGCCATGACGACGTACATGAACAGCCATGACGACGTCCATGAACAGCCATGACGACGTACAGGTACAGCCATGACGACGTACATGAACAGCCATGACGACACACTTGTAACGCCATGACGACGTACAGGTACAGCCATGACGACGTACATGAACAGCCATGACGACGTACATGAACAGCCATGACGACGTCTATGAAAAATGAAATGAATCGGGCTTTAGGCCACCTTTGTGCACATATAGGCTGAACTGGGCCAGGAAAACCTCCTGAGGATGGTGAGATGATTGAGATGACACTGTCGAAATTCGAGCCCTGGCGGTCTGAGGCCGAGTACGCTACCTCTCGGTCACGGAGGCTCCCCACAATACTAACTTTCACACGTGGATGGGGAAGAAACAATTTTGTTTCTTTTAAACCGCCGAGACCGGGAACCGAACCCCGGACTCTGGCGTGAAAGGCAGCGGTGCTAACCACTACCCTAGGGCCCCCGCCCGACGACATACATGAACAGCCATGACGACGTACATGAACAGCCATGCCGACGTACAGCCATGACGACGTACAGGTACAGCCATGACGACGTACATGAACAGCCATTATGACGCACATGTACCGCCATGACGACGTACAGGTACAGCCATGACGACGTACATGAACAGCCATGACGACGTACATGACCAGCCATGACGACGTACATGAACAGCCATGATGACGCACATGTACCGCCATGACGACGTACAGGTACAGCCATGACGACGTACATGAACAGCCATGACGACGTACATGAACAGCCATGACGACGGCCATGAACAGCCATGACGACGCACATGTACCGCCATGACAACCTACAAGTACAGACATGACGTCGAGCAGGTACAGCTATAACGACGTATAGGTACAGACATGACGTTGTACAGGTATAGCCATGACGTTGTACAGGTACAGCCATGACGACGTACATGTTCCTCCATGACGACGTACATGTACCGCCATGACGACGTACAGGTACAGCCAGGAGGGGAGGGGAGGGGAGGGAGGGAGGGAGGGAGGAGGGAGGGAGGGAGGGAGGGAGGGAGGGAGGGAGGGAGGGAGGAAGGAAGGAAGGAAAGAAAGAAAGAAAGAAAGAAAGAAAGAAAGAAAGAAAGAAAGAAAGAAAGAAAGAAAGAAAGAAAGAAAGAAAGAAAGAAAGAAAGAAAGAAAGAAAGAAAGAAAGAAAGAAAGAAGAAGAAGAAAGAAAGAAAGAAAGAAATGAAGGAAGGGAGGAAGGAAGGAAGGAAGGAAGGAAGGAAGGAAGGAAGGAAGGAAGGAAGGAAGGAAGGAAGGAATAAAGGAATGAAGGAAGGAAGGAAGGAAGGAAGGAAGGAAGGAAGGAAGGAAGGAAGGAAGGAAGGAAGGAAAGAAGGAAGGAAGGAAGGAAGGAAGGAAGGAAGGAAGGAAGAAAGGAAGGAAGGAAGGAAGGAAGGAAGGAAGGAAGGAAGGAAGGAAGGAAGGAAGGAAGGAAGGAAGGAAGGAAGGAAGGAAGGAAGGAAAGAAGGAAGGAAGAAAGGAAGGAAAGAAGGAGGAAAGAAGGAGGAAAGGAAGGAAAGGCAGAGGAGGAAGACAGAAGGGAAAGAAGGAAGGAAGGAAAGAAAGGAATAAAGGGGAGGGAGGGAGGAATTAATGTTGCCGACGGCGTACCAGAATGGGTAAATGCAATGTGCCACGGTCTTGTGTGCTGTACTGTGACGAGTACTTATATTAATAAGTATGCATTCCATAGTTCATGTCGCATATGTATCTACCATAAGAATAGCAGTTTATACATAGAAATAGTTCGAGATATAATGCTCCAATCCACAAAAATAAGGACAAGGCTTTATTAACTGCTGAGAGAGCAGGCGAGTGAACGGGTGGAATAACATCACAGCGATCATAATAAATTGGGGGGAAAATATCGCTTTGAGCACTAATCATGCTAATGATGGTATGTTATATTATTGGAGTGTATCGGACTTGTACAATTAGCTCAACAGGGGTATTATCCCTTTCACCGTTAAGCATGAGAATAGTCATTTTCAACCCGTTTTATTTATCGCTGTCAACTCGCGTTTTTGGCCGATTAACGTCAAGATTTGAAATGTTTGGATTAAACAAAAAAATGTGAGTCATTTTCACCCACTTGAAATTGTGACAACACTTCAAGTATGTGAAAATTCAAATTATCATTATATATCTCAGAGCCGCAAGGGTTAATTGTACAAGTGTGGACTAATAACAATGATATAGACTGCACATATGAGTGGGGCTTATTAACTCTTGCCGTGCTGATGTTGATAAACACTATGGATGCCGAATAAACGTTTAAGCTGCGTTTCCGTCACTTTGAGACGTCATTAATAGCTTATTAACTCTTTCACTTCAATACATATTGTTGAATAAAATTTTGTAATTCCTTCAGAGCGAGGATCGACTTTTGACGTCAGAATCTGACGTCGAAAGTCGATCCCCGCAATGATAGGTTTAAACTAAATTTTATATAGAATTCTCATTTTTTCGAAGCTGAAATCACTAACACGGTCCCCAGATAAAAATAACGCGTTTATTATATATTAAAAAAATAATGTCAAAGTGGATGTAAAATGAGAAGAAATATTCAAAAGGGGTAACTGATCATCCACCATAGCTTACACCAAAAGTTGCAACTGGCGATCCAACATAGGTTACACCAAAAGTTGTAACTGACGAATCAAAATGGCTTACACCAAAAGGGGTAATTGACGATCCACCATAGCTTACACCAAAAGGGGTAACTGACGGTCAACCATAGCTTACACTAAAAAGTGTAACTGGCGATCCACCATAGCTTGCACCAAAGGGGCTAACTGACTATCCATCATAGGTTACAGCAAAAGGGGTAACTGACGATCTACCATAGCTTACATCAAAAGGGGAAACTGACGATACACCATAGCTTACATCAAAAGGGATAACTGATCATCCACCACACCTTACACAAAAAAGGGGTAGCTGATCATCCACCATAGCTTACACCAAAAGGGGTAGCTGACGATCCAGCATAGCTTACACCAAAAGGGGTAACTGACGATCCAGCATAGCTTACACCAAAAGGGGTAGCTGATCATCCACCACACCTTACATCAAAAGGGACAGCTAAGCATCCACCATAGCTTACACCAAAAAGGGTAGCTAACCATCCACCACACCTTACATCAAAAGGGATAGCTGAGCATCCACCATAGCTTACACCAAAAGGGGTAGCTAGCCATCTACCACAGCTTACAGTAAAAGGGGTAACTGACCATGCACCATAGCTTACATCAAAAGGGATAACTGACGATCCAGCATAGCTTACACCAACTGACTATTCACCATAGCTTATACCAAAAGAGGTAGCTGATCATCAACCACAGCTTACACCAAAAGGGGTAGTTGATCATCCACCATACCTTACACCAAAAAGGGGTGGCTAACCATCCACTATAACTTACAGCAAAAGGGATAACTGACCATCCACCATAGCTTACATCAAAAGGGGTAACTGACGATCCAGCATAGCCTCCACGAAAAGGGGTAGCTAACCATCCACCATAGCTTACACCAAAAGGGGTAACTGACCATCCACCATAGCTTACACCAAAAGGGGTAACTGACGATCCAGCATAGCTTACACCAACTGACCAATGGGCGGGGGCCCTAGGGTAGTGGCTAGCACCGCTGCCTTTCACGCCAGAGTTCGTGGTTCGGTTACAGCAAAAGAGGTAATTGATCATCCACCATAGCTTACACCAAAAGGGGTAACTGATCATCCACCATACCTTACACCAAAAGTGGTAGCTAACCAAACACCATAGCTTACACCAAAAGGGGTAGCTAACCATCCACCATAGCTTACACCAAAAGGAGTAGCTGACCATCCAACATAGCTTACACCAAAAGGGGTCGCTAACCATCCAACATAGCTTACACCAAAAGGGGTAGCTGACGATCCAGCATAGCTTACACCAACTGACCAATGGGCGGGGGCCCTAGGGTAGTGGTTAGCACCGCTGCCTTTCACGCCAGAGTTCGGGGTTCGGTTCCCGGTCTCGGCGGTTTGTAAGAAACAAAAAATGTTTCTTCCCCATCCACGTGTGAAAGTCAGTATTGTGGGTAGCCTCCGTGAGCGAGAGGTAGCGTGCTCTGCCTCAGACCGCCAGTGCTCGAATTTTGAACCCTGTGTCTGGAGAACAGTGTCATCTCAATCATCTCACCATCCTCAGGAGGTTCTCCTGGTCCAGTTTAGCCTATATGTGCACAAAGGTGGCCTATAGCCCGATTCATTTCATTTCATTTAGGTTACACCAATAATTAACGGGCACTCATTACTGTTTACGTTAGACGCGTTAATCCTTCCGTTCCTCCGCTAAGTTATCTTATTTTATTTTGTACACATATACCGCGACTCACAACTTCAAGTTGGTGAAAATGACCTAGTTTGAGACCAAACATTTGTAAATATTGATGTTGAGATACTCAGTTCATTCCCGCTATCAGTGATTTAATCGGCTGATATTATAGCAGATTAACCCTTTGACTTCCAGGCCGGAGTGCATGCCAGGATCCAGATATACTGGTGTAGGAGTTCTATTTTTCGTCATTTGAAGCTGGAATTGCTAACGCAATTTCCAGCTTCAAATGACGAAAAATACATAAATGTAGTATATATTTCACGAAAATTTGTGTCATTTTATGGTTACGTTCATTGACGAATGACGACGGAAATTTCCGTCATGTATGGTAGTGAAAAGGTTAAAAACGAACATAGTCGTGATAAGCGTTGAAAGGGTTAAGCCGCTTCAATATTCATAATAACATATCAACACGCAACTTCAAATGAGTGAAAAATGGATGCTCTATTTTTACACGTGAAAGTTTTTCCTTATATTCAGCAATAAATATACGGGCGGTGCTCGGTGACAGCTCAATGATACCAGCACAAAAATAATTTAAGCGCTCTTTAATATCTGTAAAATATGACCACATCACGCATATAGAGCGCAGAATAATTATTTGAATTGTTGAATGCAAAGCTTCAAAGACTTGCATAAAAGCATATACATTTCAGCCCATTGAACATAATCATGATGGTATATATCCCAGCATATACATGATATACGATACATTTCCACACTGACGGGTCAATGTTGGTACACCGTCTACGACGTTGACCCATCATTCTGGAAATGTCTCGTGAGTTCATCAATGATTCTAAACAGTTTTTGACCATTGTCCAGCCACACACCGCCCACACGATTTCAATCAAGTGTCAAACCCAGTAAAATGCCACCGTAAATTGACAGGACATTTGGATGCTCTGTGAACATGGTTAACTGGTTACCAATAAACAAATAATGAATGAATGAATGAATGAATGAATGAATGAATGAATGAATGAATGAATGAATGAATGAATGAATGAATTAATGAATTAATGAATTAATGAATGAATGAATGAATGGCTTTAAACTACACGTGTGCACATGCAGACTATTGACTATACACATCTGTCATAGAGACTAATGTCATGATTATCGTGGTTACATGAATGAGGGCTATATATTCCCTTTTCCCATTTACATACTGACAAAGTAACGCGGAAATTATTGTTAATCTAGACATTGAGCTTATCTACCGGTTACACATGTTACAAAGTCCTACTAAATTTATAAAACTATCGAAGAAATGGTTATCATTAGCATTACCATGATTACCATGCGTATTGTCACGATTAACATGCGAATTTAAGATAGTATGTGCATTTTCACTACACGTGCTGTAACTGTGTATTTCACCTCTCCTATAATATTATTACGCCTCTGCAATATGCAATATGCTTATCCACGTTTAATCAGCGTCGATAACGTTGATTTAACGTTGGCCCTGTGTTATGTCGCTGTGTTTTGTGAACCGTGCAGCTTATACAGCAAAGTGCAGCTGAGCAATCATATTTCACGCATTTATGGCGGCCTACTGATCACACGAATGCCTAACACATCTACATGATCTAGAAATAAAGTTAACAATTCACAAATATACGCTTGGCTCATATATCGTCGCCTCGGAGCTAAAGGATCCTATCTGACACTCGTTAGAGTGGCAGATAGGATCCTTTAGCTCCGAGGCGACGATATTATTTACGCTCAAGTTTGGCTGAGTTGCCGGACGTCGACCGAACTTCATGATCGTTTTCTATCACCAAATTTGTCACCAACTGCTGATTGACAAAATATGGTGCTGGCGGTCAGCAAAAAAATGAAACGAATAATCGTGATGATTTGGTGACGAAAATTAGATTGTTTGATATCGCTTGGCCAACATTTGTCGACTAATTGGCGAACGTGGGGATTAATCGACGAAATGGAGACAACTGTTTGGTGAACAAATTGCGCATGTGACGATTAGGCTATTACGGGAATATTTTGCGAATAATTCCCATTTGTGGTGAACTGTTCACGTAATCCCCCAATTAATTGCCAATATATGGCAAAACCTATAGTTTAACACAACTTGGTGAATATTTGGGGAAACAGCAACTGTTTGGGGATTTGGGGTCAAATGCGGCGGACATTTTGAATTTTTCAAAACTTCGATAGCACGTTTGGCGAAGGAGGAGAACATTCAGTAATGTTTAGAGAATATTTGGGGAATTGAAAAAAATGGCTTTTGGGATTGTCGCCAAATAATCTCCAGATGCATACACACCAAACTTCTTCAATCAGCGAGCCGTTGGTCACAAATTTGTCACGAAAAACTTCACTGATTTTCACCAAGAATTGGTCAAATTGGCCAATTAATTCCCTTTTGGTGAGATCCCTGCTTATATTAATGCTGACCGCGTTCGTTCTGCTTTTTCAAGACGGCAGTGCTGGCTGAAATTTATCAGTAATGTACGTGGAGATATAAAAAAAAACATTGTAAATCATTAGAACAGTTCATTAGCTATCAAACTCTAAAAATTGTCGTCCGTAATGAAAGGGTTAATCGGCCCCTACATCCCAGAAAACACGAGACGCTCAGCCAATGTTGGTACAATGTTGGCGCATCGTCTTGGACGCTGGCCCAACACTGTACCAACATTGGCTGAGCGTCTCGTGTTGCTGGGATAACGGGTGTGTCTAAAAATAACACGGTTATCAGTGGGGTACTTACGCGAGCACTTAGTCCACACGCCGGTACTGACGGCCCGCTGAGGAAGCAAGTACACCCCTCTGGTACACGTGTGGGTGGTCGCGGGCATCCCACACTGCGCAACGGGGTGATCACGTGGATATCCATAGTGATACCGTAACAAGCATCATCATCATCATTATCATCATCATCAGCTATGGTGTCAGGGCTATGATGGTGTCACAAGCTAAGTCATAGCGCTACAATACACCAAAGCGTGTTTTGCTTCAGTGGCTGTGTACCCGCAGCTGCTTCAAATGTACACTACGTGCGGCTGTGCCCCGTCAATATAACATGTAGGTCTGTAACAACGTCTAAGGTGACTGTACGCATCAGCAGCGCTATATGTGCCGGTCACGTAAAATTTAGAAAATTCACGCAAATTTTGTGGTTTCATATACGATTCATATGTTGTGAGTGCAACGTGCGTTTTCTCGCAAGCGTTTATATCTCCACATTCTGTCATGAGTAATGCGGCAGTCGTCTGGTCGCAATTTTGGTATTTGTTTTAATTCACAAAAAATAAGGAGCGCGCGATCATACTGTATTAACGGTAAAACTCTATGTGTCATTGGGGAAGGTGACCTTTACACACGGTTAGTCAAAAGGCAGTAACTAATTACTTCAATAGTAAACAGTTACTGTCCCTTGGCTGTGCCCCTCCCCAACTCCCAAGGTCGCCAGTCGCGGATGATCTGGAATATATTTTCAATGAACCGTGTTGTAATTTTCATTTTATTCCTAAAATAATTTTTATGCCGCCAATTTATTGGTTGTGTTTAGTCTGTTCGAGCGTCATTCATTCATTCATCCATTCATTTGTTCGGTCGTTTGATTGTTCGTCGGTCGGTCGGTCGGTCGGTCGGTCGGTCGGTCGGTCGGTCGGTCGGTCGGTCGGTCGGTCGGTCGGTCGGTCGGTCGGTCGGTCGGTCGGTCGGTCGGTCGGTCGGTCGGTCGGTCGGTCGGTCGGTCGGTCGGTAGGTCAAGTCAGTCAGTCAGTCAGTGTCAGTCAGTCAGTCAGTCAGTCAGTCAGTCAGTTAGCCAGCCAGCCAGCCAGCCAGTCAGTCAGTCAGTCAGTCAGTTGGTTGGTTGGTTGGTTGGTTGGCTAATTAGTCAGTTTGTTAGTTAGCCATTATTCATTCATTCATTCATTCATTCATTCATTCATTCATTTATTCATTCATTCATTCATTCATTCATTCATTCATTCATTCATTCATTCATTTATGCATTCATTCTTCATCACTCATTTTTTCGTGATAGTGAGATGGATCAACAACTGGAGGAAGCTAGTTAGTGACATGAGTGAGGAAATGTTGATTTAGTTCGCTCCCTGCACAATGTTGGCAATATCGCGACAGAAGGAAACCCAAAGTCGGGACGTATGCCTCACTTCCCCGTTTCGGAAATAAAATTGCCAAAATATCGATCCAAATTGTACAAATAATAAGACTAAAAAATCATTAATTGCTCAAGAGTCTAGATTTTTAAACAGTTTGGAGCACTGCATATGAATAACCTCGATGACAAACATCCGATCCGGCCGGTATTCGAATCGAGTACCTTAGAGTTTCGAGCCATAATCTGGCCGATTGAGCCATTGGCGCAAGCCCAAGACCAAGCCGATGAAAAAAGCTATCAAATAATCTCAAGCCATGACCAACCGGCGAGCTTTAGGTTACCACAGCAACTCCGTGTCGCTATCTCTTTAACCTCCAAATTAATCAATAGGAATTTTCACCCACTTGAAGTTGTAAATCGCGGCAATGGGACACAAATTCAAGTAACAGAAGCTGAGTGAAAAAAAAATCAGATTTCGAAACGATTCAGAAATCTTGCTGATTGATGTCATGTGTAACTTTAACATGTTCAACCCTTTAACCGCCGGTGCCGCATATATTCGGGTTTTTCTTTTTTATTAGCACATTAAGTACCTCATTTTAAATATGGTAAAGATAAAATGTGACATCAACCAGCAAAATTTGGAAAGAGCTGACTTCCATTTTGTCGAATCTGAATAATTTTCACTCACTTGAAGTCGTGGATCGCGTCAGCGAGACACAACTTCAAGTGGGTGAGAATTCAAATTGAAGAATTTGGCGGTTAATGGGTTAAAATATTATGTAATGTATACAACGAATATAATCAGGACCGGTGATTAAACCTGTACGTATATCTACACATAAATAATGTGAATAATTGCATCAATTGAAATGCAACAATATTTCTTACGTTGCTTTATTTTTAATACGAGTTTATTTGAGTGAGTTGTGGGTCGACACGCCGTGGCCTCCACAGGGTCAGACTTATCAGGGTTTCAAGTAGCACGGCTTGTCGCCAGACATTGTGTTAATTACACTGCCGTGTTGATGGCAATTCTGGAGTAACAGTTAGTCTATAGAAATAACGCGCTCACATCCGCGCCCACACGAGTACAAAAAGTATTAAAGGTGCACTCCACCCTACTAATATTAAACTTTAGTAAGTGTAACATGTTTAAATATGTTTACAAGATAATAAATGAAATGTATTTTATTTTATATCAGGTGTTATTATTTTATATCAAGTTATTATACAGCTGTTCTATGTGTATCAAAAGTCTCATTCTTGGGTGGAATTGATAAGGAATTGACTTTTTAGGAATTGGAATTGAATTGGAATTGACTTTTCTTAAAACCAAAGGAATTGGAATTGACTCAGAAATTGATAAAAAGGGAATTGGAATGGAATTTGGAATTGATAAAAAGGAATTGACCCCAACTCTGCACAGGGGCAGATACAAATTCAAATTGCGCACCCAGTACGGCATGAACTAGAGTGTGTCCAATCATAGACCGCCTAGCCGTCATATAAGCAGTCTATAACTATACCACTAGCGCGATTTCCACCTCAGGGTGAATACAAATGTGAAGATTTTGACAAATATCCGAGTCTAGTAATCGATTGAAAGCTGAGGACACCCATATTATGAACAAGTGAAAGATGAATCATACGATTTATGTGCCACGTGGTGCCTACATACAAAGGTAGTTAACACAAGGTAAACATGACATTTTAGCAATGTAAAAAAAACGTATAGAATAATTATACCTCTGAACGAGCTTATTGAGTTCGTTGCAATATCCTATTGCCACTTATAACGCACGCAGAAGTCTAGTTTCCTCATGTCAGGTTATCTTCGCATTCATTCATTCATTCATTCATTCATTCATTCATTCATTCATTCATTCATTCATTCATTCATTTATTCATTCATTCATCCATTCAATAATTCATTCATCCATTCAATCATTCAATCATTCCTCATCCATCCATCCATCCATCCATCCATCCATCCATCCATCCATCCATCCATCCATCCATCCATCCATCCATCCATCCATCCATCCATCCATCCATCCATCCATCCATCCATCCATCCGTCCGTCCGTCCGTCCGTCCATCCATCCGTCCGTCCGTTCGTCCGTCCGTCCGTTCGTTCGCTCGTTCGTTCGTTCGTTCGTCCATCCATCCATCCATCCATCCATCCATCCTTCCGTTCGTCCGTCCGTCCGTCCGTCCGTTCGTTCGTTCGTTCGTTCATTCGTTCGTTCGTTCGTTCGTTCGTTCGTTCGTTCATTCATTCATTCATTCATTCTTGTATGCCACATTTCATAACTCGCATCACTGACCTATTTCCACTCATCCATGTAAACAAAATTTCTCACTCACTGCTGGTGTTTCCCTGGAGTATACCCACAATCAGGCAGTACATCATATAGTCGCTGCTGGTCTTAAAGCGTAGTATTATATCTACTTGAACAAGTAACTGTAAATTATCAATACAAATGGTCTATCTGTTTAACTATATGAACTCGGCTTGGAGAAAATAGAAAAAAGCAATGATATTCCGAATAGCGTGAGTCCGGGATTGCTCCAATATGCTATAAATAGATTCCGTCATCCCAGCGTGCGGCCTGTCGGACAAACTTTACTCACTGGCTCGTCGACCCACGCTAAAAAACGCCATACACTATACCTATCTTGACACCCATAACCCGTATTATTATTAGTTTTACACTTGTTATTATTTTTCTATAACATTATCTGAATAAACTATATAATCTTGGATGTGGTAATATAGAGATTCATGCTACGCACATAAAAACCACATAAGGGGAGTATACTTTCTGCCGTTAGTGGGAGATATTCTTTGGATGAATTTAAGAAAGATGATTAGAAAATGAAATGTTACACCCGGCTGACATTCTGTCAGTTCCTGGTAGTTTTTAGATTTTTAGGATCTGCCGTTGATAACCTGATTTACTGGGGGAGAGAGAGAAAACATGTTGAGCTTGAAGCCACCCCTACAAAGAGACGTAGTCCTAAACGTATAATGACACCACAGAATGAGCTGATATTAACATTAATTCGTCTCAGACTCAGGCTTTTACACAAACAACTTGCCTATATGTTTGATATCAGCGAAACCCAGGTTGTTTCGTCATCACATGGATCAGACGCTTTACTATTGAGGATTCGCTAAATAAAAAGGGAGCAGATCTAAACATTTCCCTATTTCTTAGCGAGAGGAGCAGACTGACACCACAGGAAGAAATGGAGACTAAAAAAAATGCTTATGCACGTATTCATGCTGAACGCGCCATATAAAGACTTCAAAAATATAGCTTAGGCCCTATTTAGTAAAACTATCCCACTGTCACTCGGTCCTATTTTTTTCACATATATGGTATACGGTTGTCTAGTAAATTTCCAGGAACCTATTGTCAAGTGACTATAATTAGACAAAGATATATGTGAACTTTGGTGTTTATTGAACTAGAAACATTATATGACAAAACGTTTATCCTATAATATGTTTAATGTCATGTAGCCACAGCCGTCCGATTATAAAAATAATAAATACAAAACGTTCAATTGACAGCTTCTTTACTGAATAATATGCAGAAAAAAATCCATTTTGTCACATATTGTATAGGCCTATATTGTTTTCATTTTATCCCGCGGTAATATATATTATGTATATATGTAGAGATAATGATATGTTCGGTATGATAAAATGTTCAGGCAAGTAATAATTGAAATACGTAGGTTGTCAAAAACGGATCATATATCGCCAAGATCCAGTGCCACAAGGTCACCATCTTGGTAGAAGGTTAGAAGTTTTTTTTCACTGGAACCCAGAATTCTTGGTTGATATACACTCATACTACCAATGGTGACCCCACAGAAGTCCACACAACAAAATCGCACCACCTCAATCCAGTTACTGCCAGCTGCATTGATAATTATGGGCACGTGATTTTTTTTTTATAGTACTCCATTCTCTTTTTTCAAACAGTCAGTATTTCTTAAACTATAAGGACATTCGATTTCGACCAATCCTAGTGACATTTCTGACGACAAAGACGGATTCAGCGAGATTTTATCTGAGAAACATATAGGCTTATAATGGCAAACAGTCACGCTGACAGCCAGTGCCCGTATTCTCGTACAAGTTACGATACATCGTAGGCTTCTCATTGGTCGAGACGGCCGTCTCGACCAATCAGAAGCCTACGATGTATCGTAACTTGTACGAGAATATGGGCCAGTCGATCCCGGCTGCTTGTCAGACACGGGGGCGTACACGTGCGTGTGCTATTTTTAGCAAGCCATAGCGCGTCATCCCGGACTTACGCTATTGTGTCATGCATGTTCATATGGCTTCAAAACATGTATGTGTTTATTATCATTCTGCTATGTGCATGTGCGTACAGAAGTGTAAAAAACAAATATATACATACACATAGACGGTGATTTGAATTGAACATTGGTAGATGCTGCAGCAGCTACGGTAAATTGGAACGTAATTATTATGAAAAATGTGCGATTAAATGTCAGGATCATATGATGATTTTGAACAAAAATACACCAGCTACAGAATAAATCATTTATCAGCCTAATTTAAGCAGTTAACAGGTTAATCATGTTGATGCTGAGTTGTGTGTGGTAAAAACTGTGTCCAAATTAGAATTAATAAAATCTGAAGTGCTGTATATTTCAGTTTGTTATTCACAATCTGCTAAAACATATCGTTTTGATACAGACTTTTTATAATCTCCTAATGTCGGTATGTTTTATATTCGTCAGCGGCGCTGTTGCGATTGTAGATAAATATACTAGTATATTGTAACATACAATACGAGTATAATATATATAATATAGTGTCAACTGGCTTTTGTTGTTACACTGGCAGCCATACCTGCTTATTGGCAATGTTTTAAACAAACTTGGGGTGTAATTATGGAAAATTAATATATCAATTTTAATATATCTATAAAGCTAATCCATCAAACCGACGCAGAAAGTCACGGATGTAATCGATGCAGCTTTGTATAGATGTTGTAGAAATGTTTTCTATTAGCTGGGTAAACCTTCTATATTCCTTGGTTTAACCGTGGAGATAGTAGAGTTTTAACATAGTAAGCACACGCAACGTAGGCCAGGTCCCGCCGGCTTACTTTATAGCTCGAAACTTTGTCCTGGGAGTTGGTTAACACTTCCGTCTGTCGCGCCAGAGCTTTCTGATTCGCCCCGCTCTGATATTCAGGTTTCAAAGACACACACTGTTTCTTTCCAACTCCTTCACGGAGAGCCTCCGTGACCTAGAGGTAGCATGCTCGACCTCAAAACAACAAAGCTCGAATTTGGTAGTCAGCTAGTATTCGGTAAAACGCAGTGACGTCACTCGGTGAAAACAAGGCTATAGGCCCATAAGAACCCTCCCTCATACTTCATTGTATTAGCCAGCTCGGTGAAAACAAAGAAGGTCGAGGTCATTGAGTTTTTAACTGCTTACTAGAGTCGGGCTTAGCGCTTAAAGGGTTAACATCTTAACCCTTACAGTGCGGGGATATATTTCAGTCGTCAGAATCTGACGTCTGTAGACGTCAGATTCTGACGATTACCGTCTGTCCCCGCTCTCTGAGAGTACACATTTTATAATGGCCGTTGACCCAGAGTATAGGTATTCAAATGAATCGGAAAGATCTAACTAAAACATAAATTTATGCTGAATTCAAATTGAAAAAAACCCTTTGGTCTCCATGGTTTATACAAAAATAATTCAGCGCTTTTAGGGATTAATCTGAAATAAATCTTGACAATAAAACCCCAGCAGACACAAGACGTTGAAGCAATGTTGATCAACGTCTTGTGTCTGCTGGGACGTTCTAAGTTCACTGGGTGAACTCGCAGGTCACTGAGTGATATCCCATGAAACACCGATACATCTTTGATGTTGGGCCAAAGCTATAGACAGCGGGCTACAAAAATTGGTTCAATGTCTGCTGGGATGGGTTTAATTAACCAGAAAATAAAGCGGTAGCGAATTTGTCGACGGACAGGCCTGAGAAAGTCAATATCCCTGTCCGTATTTCATCGACTTGGGACAAAAATTATACTCAGTCAAAATCAAATGTCCTGTCATGTAAATAGAATTAAATATAAAATACTAATGTGCCGAACATATTTCGCGCCAATACTAAATTAAGATGATGTAAAATAATATTAGAATGTTTGCTATGCGGTTATTCTTCAGCAATAAATGATCCAGCAAACACAATACATTTGTATAACATTTATACAATGTCGGCCCAACGTCTTCGACGTTGGTCCAACATTGCATAAAGTCATACAAATGTTTTGTGTTTACTGGGGACGAATACTCACTTACCCACAGAATGTGGACAGACGTATAATACACAGTCTCCCGCTCTCTCCGGATCCATGTAATTGCAAAACCTGAGAAAACACAGACGGGCAATTCAGCAATAACTTTTTTTTTTTCACATACCGCGGCTCAGTTTATGTATACAATTGATTTCGTGTAAAACAGGGCTGTCCATGAACGTTCTGAGGAGAAATCCCTACAAACAAGAGACAGTGACACTTGAACCTGCAAATACGGGGCACAGACCCAACGTTGTTTTAATGTTGGGGCAGCGTCTGCGACGCTGGCCCAGCATTAAACCAACGTTGGGTCTGTGTCCCGTATTTGCAGGTTTAAGTGTAGAAACGAGAGCGCCGCATCGGCCTGGAAAAACAACCCACACGTCAGAAACAGAGACATGGCTGCCCGCGGTCAAGACTGAGACTGGACTGTGACTGTGAGAGTGGAGAGAAATATCCAGCGTTGGTTAAATGTTGTACCAGCGTTACAGACGTTGTGTCAGCGTAGATGCAGCATTGTGCCACCACCTGCGATAAGCCGGAAGGCGTTCTTGCTGACCTTATGCCGCGCAATGTACACGCGTATGTATTCTCGGTGAAAGCGTGTCATTTTACATCGCCCACTTCTCCTTTTTTCACCAGATTAATTAATTTGCGGACCATAATGTCACGTGTACTAAAGGCGAAATGACGTGAAATATGAAAAAAATCCACCTTATAGTTTACATCAGAGCTGATCAAGCTATTCTTAGTTGCATTGTGGTGACGTGTGCGTGTGACATATTCAAAACGTTGCTGTTAGCCTTAGTATTTAATTAAATTAATTAAGCTTAAAATTAATTAATAAAAAATTAATAACAAAAGGGTGTCAAAGTTATTACCATTATTCATCTGTCAGGGCCGTATTATCGTACAAGTTTTACGAAATATCGTAGACTTCGGATTGGTGAAGATGGGCAATCCAAAGCCTACGCTATGTCGTATACCTTGCCAGAATACGTCCCCTGGCCGAAGAGTCTGCTTTCTTTGAATACATATGTTATGGGTCTAAATGGTTAGCTCTTTCTGCTTCATTTGAATACCTATGTTGTGGCTTTAAGCCTACGGCCATTAGACATATTTTAATTCTTTCATAGCGGGGACCGTCTTTATTCGTTAGGATCTGCAGTCTATGTAGAGACGGCAGATCGTTAAAGACGGTCCCCGCACTAAATAGCTTAAAGGGACTGGCCCAGGCTAGAATCATTAAAAAATCGGTGATTTTGTTTTGGCTTCTTAATATGACCATATAATGTAAACATGTCCATCGACTAGAACTGCAAAAGTTTTTTTTATTTTTGTGCTGCGCATTCACCAGTTAGGCTAGATATAGAGACGAAATTCCTGATTTCTTATTATTGACAACCATGTCAAAAATGAGAAATACGGGAATTTCGTCTCTGTATCAAGTCTAACAGGTGAATGCGCAGCAGAAAAATTTAAAAACTTTTGCAGTTCTAGTCTATGGACATGTTTACATCATATGGTCATATTAAGAAGCCAAAATAAAATCATCGACTTTTTTTATTTTTTATGACTTTAGCCTGGGCCAGTCCCTTTAAGAGAGAAGGGGACGTGGCGCAATGCCTAGAGCACCTGACTGCCTCGCCAGTCATGCATGCGTTCCGGGCTCAAACCCCGCTGTTTCGGTGTGGGTTTTTTCAGATAAACAACATTGTTTTTCCGTTCTCAGTGTGACTAGACGACCACGGCCTCGTCGAGTTAAGGTTGAGACCAGTGTATCGACGGTTATTTCGCACAGGGCCCCGCGCTGCGCGCACCTCTCAATAGCTTAAGAAATGTGTTTACACAAAACGGAGTATCACGCTTAGACCTCTATGACGTGTTCTCGGTGGCTCTGACGTCACGCGTGGTGTTTACAGACTCAACCGGAAGCGCGTCATCCTGGCCCAACACAGCGAACCAGCGTTGGGAAGATATTCGGTGCTGAGCATAAGATCAGGTCCATTGATTTGTTAATTGGGCCAGAAATGGGACGTTGTCTCTGGCAGGCATGTGCACTCGTGAGTTATAAGGTCAGGGCGACCTTCAAGAACAACTGTCTGATTACAGCAACAACAACAACAACAGCAGTGGGTCAAAAAGCAAACAGCAGTGTGCTAACCAGCTAACTGCTTACTTTTTAGTATGCAGTTACTGCTGTTTGCCTTTGCAGACAGAGAAATATATCACATAGACAAACAACAGTAACTGTTTACTTTTCGGAGTAATCAGTTACCGCTCTATGCACGGCAGACCACCGAGGCTGTCGCTGCTCATGACGAAAAGATCTGAAGATCATTATAACATACATCGCTCTGGGAAAGATTTCGTGAAAACCAAGATTTGCTACAATGTGTTTGCTTTTGAGAGAATGAAGTCAGGATATACACTGCGCATGATAATCATGATGATAGACACCCATATCTGGTATTTGGATTATAGACGCGGGAATTACATATTCCTTGATGATATTGACCTACTTCGTTTGTTTCGGATTGGTCTGATTGGTCCCTCTAATTATACAAAGCAGGTTGTAAACATAGCTGATTTAACAAGACTACATAAGTCCAGAAGCTCCCGCTCCGAATTAGAATTTGATTTAAGCCATTTTGTGTAGGGTTATCAATGTAGTCCTAGGCTAGGTCAAAAATCAAGACGCAAGACCACTAGGTCTAAGAAGCCCAGTCTAAGAGTAAGATAAGAAATAGACAGTCTGTCAGAGATTGCAAACCTCCATTGAAATTAATGATCCTAATCAGTATCCCAGTAATGGTCTACCTATGTGGCACGATTTACCCGATATCAGGCCAATCGACGTAACTAATAGCTGATAGCTAATATCCAAAAACCTGAAAATGCACAACTAGGGACCTTAGAGAACATGTATGTGCAATATGACTGTCATCGGCCCAGTACTTTTCGAGATCTGCTCCGGAAACGAAGTGCGCGTCAAAACGTCTAAATAGGTCATAGTTCTGAACCAGAAGTAGGTCAAAGTTCAAATACCCCAAAAGGCACAACTAGACCCCCTAGGGGTGTTGTGTGTAAAATTTGAAGACAATCGGACAAGTACTTCCAGAGATATGCTCCGGAAACGAATTGTTTACGAACGGCCCAACGGCCCAACGCCGTAACATCATCATTTTCTCCTCAGCGACCTTGCGTATTGAATTCAGATTAAAAATATTTTAACCTGTCCATTAGCCACCTGGAAGTAACCCACATACCAAAAATTGTTATCCTAGCTTATTTTCTTACAAAGTAATAGGCAAAAGAAGAGGCCAAAAAAAAACGGAGGTAGAATCCATAGCTCCCTCCGTCTCACCTACGGTGACGGCGGGAGCTAAAAATGTTACATCGTCTCACGTCACTGGTCACAACAACAACAAGGAGTAGACAGGATTAAACGATGTAACCATGCATTTAGTGAGCAAAATCATAGCATTATTAGGGCGGGGGCACTATAGTAGTTAGCACCGCTGCCTTTCACGCTAGAGTTCGGGGTTCGGTTCCCGGTCTCGTTGGTTAGAAAAAAACAAAATGTTCTTTCCCCATCCACGTGTGAAACTCAGTCTTGTGGGGAGCCTCCGTGACCGAAAGGTAGCGTGCTCGGCCTCAGACCGCCAGGGCTCGAATTTCGAAACCTGTGTCTGGAGGACAGTGTCATCTCATTCATCTCATCATCTTCAAGAGGTTCTCCTAGCCCAGTTTAGCCTATATTTGCACAAAGGTGGCCTAAAGCCGGATTAATTTCATTTCATTTCATGGCAATATTGCGACAGAATAAAGCCCGAAGTCGGGACTATGCCCGACTCTTGTCGAATGACTTCAAGGGCTAACCATATTCCCATTCAGCAGACGTTAACCAAATGTAGGTTTAATGTTGGGCCAGTGTCGCAGGAGGTGAACAAACATTAAACTAACACAGGGTTAACCCTTGTCCTGCTGAATTGCTTCAATTGTATTTTTGTCATTTGAAGCTGGAATTGCTAACGCAATTTCCAGCTTCAAATGACGAAAAATATTACTATTTATGAAAAATAAACATCTCCTAAATTGAAATATTTGATTAGCTGAGCATCTACCACTGAATATTTTATCAATTTCAGTGGCGTTTTATTTGGGTTAAAACTTTCTTGAAAACGGCTATATCCGGGTCCAGCAGGACGAGGGTTAATTTCTCGTCTCTGCTGATATCACTGGCCTGATATAATGATCAGTGGGTATTGTCATCTGTAAAGCTGATATAATTCATCACACTTCCACATAGTATTCACCTATAATTTTACACGACCAGTGTGAATCATAATGTTATCTGATGAGGTAATCGAGATTCCTTGCTCCGAGGTACACTCATGGAGGCTAAACCGGGCCAGACAGACATGCGGACAATCTCTGGGAGGTTGTTGAACCTGGCGTGTTGTCAACAATACTCATGCCCCGGCAAGCAGGAGACAATAAGCCAATGTTGGGTTACTATTGACGTGTACGACGCTAGCCCAACACTAATCCAACATTGGCTTATTGTCTGCTGTTTGCCAGGGCGCTGGTCTGCTGTGGTCATCTCTTTTCACACACAACACAATCCTTTCATCCCTCCAGTACAGAGAAGCTGCTGATTAATTAAAGGCCACTTCTAGACGCGGCGTCTGGACAGACAACCCGGCAATCACCAGATGTTGGACCAATGCTAGTTTAATGTCATAGACGATGACCCAACATTGGACCAATACTGTGTTTGATGCGTGGACGCGTATCGATTGCTGCGAGAAGGGCTTCTGGTCGGTGTTGGTTTGATGCTGGAATGGTTTAATATTGGGATATCGTCTGCGACGCTGGCCCAACATTAAACCACCATTGGCTCAACATCTCGTGCCTGCTGGGTTACCTGTGGCATCTGTCAGATCGATCAAATCTACGTCCAAAGACGGTTCCCGTACTGAAATAATTAACAAGAGAACACTCGACAATAGCTCGCCGCCATTACATGTATTGAACTTGTTAAATTATTGACGTAAAATGCGAAAAAATAGCAATAAATCGGTCATTTTTAATTTTCTTCCAGCCATTATTGAACTTGTCCGAGAACTGGTCATTAGTAGCATGCATAACAAATTTGGGAAGGATACATGTAAAAATTTTCAAGTTATCGCGCCCACAAGTAAATGTTAACGCCGACGCCGATGCCGACGACGCCGAACTTCAATAGCAATAGCTCACCTTTTTTAATTAAAATTAACAGGCGGGCTAAAAATGTATAATGGCCGTAAAACCATAACATATTAATTCATATGAAGCGGAAAGAGCAAACTGAGACATTTATGAAGATTGAAAAAAAATAAAAAAAACTTCGGTCTCCATGGTTTATACAAAAGTCTTCCAGCGTTGGAAGGGTTAATATGTAATTAGCACAATCAAATGTGTGTGTCTGAGTCAGAGTAATAGCGAATCTCAGTGTCTGATCCGAATTATATACCACTTAAATCTAAAGATTATCCTAATTGTCTCTCATTTCCATTGGGAAAAGTTAAAATGAATCTAACTTTCCTGATGAAAATAAAAGTAAGGTGTGGTGTAAATATTTTTTTTTGGACGATGGGCACTGTCCCCTTTGAGTGAGTAGTCATTTTTGTTATTATTATCAAACACACAAATGAAAATAAATTTATCATGATTTCCTAAACAATACACGAGTCAGCATAACACACAATCATATCCATCGGGGATCAATATGGTGAATTTTTTTTTTTTTTATTGATTAAAATGTACAATACAAATACAAATTATGCATTATCAGTAAATAAATTGTTCATTTAAAAGCACATTCATTGAAGCCGTTGCCGACTCATTGTAAAAGAACAAAAAATCGACATCGGCCCAGTGCAAATGAAATGAAATGAAATGAATCGGGCTTTAGGCCACCTTTGTGCACATATAGGCTAAACTGGGCCAGGAGAACCTCCTGAGGATGGTGAGATGATTGAGATGACACTGTCCTCCAGACACAGGATTCGAGATTCGAGCCCTGGCGGTCTGAGGCCGGGCACGCTGCCTCTCGGTCACGAAGGCTCCCCACAATACTGACTTTCACACGTGGATGGGGAAGAATATTTTTTGTTTCTTTCAAACCGCCGAGACCGGGAACCGAACCCTGAACTCTGGCGTGAAAGGCAGCGGTGCTAACCACTACCCTAGGGCCCCCGCACCGGCCCAATGCAAGTTACTGACACAGTCATGTTCACAGAAAAAAAAAACTATTACTCAGTGAGCACGAGACACTGTCACAATACTAGATTAATGTCGGGCCATAAACGCTGGCCCGGCACCGAAGTAACACCATGCCAGCGTCTCCCGTTTTCTAGCTATGTGGTATGATATGACAGTTGACAATACATGACCCACCAGACACAAGACGGTGAAAGCAATGCCGGTTCAACGTCGGCCCACTATCGACGACACCGAACCAACGCCGAAGCGACACCGATTCAACACCCTGTGCCTGCTGGGAAAAGCAGATAATTCTGCTGTTGGTTCAGCGTTGGTCCACAATCGACGACGCTGAACCAACGCTACAGTAACACCTATTCAACACCCTGCGCCTGCTGTTGGTATAATGTCTGGCCACTGCCGGAAAGATATCCAGACACCAAATCAGGACATGGTCAAACGTCGTCCGTTTTGCCCAGCATACACAACACGCCAAAAAAAGGAGGCGGGGTTAGTGCTGGGCCAGCGTTTGCAGCGCTGGCCAAACACAGACCCAACAAAGGGCTCGAGTCCTGTGTATGCCGTGCCACCAGTATACTATTTATTATTGTAACGCTGAATATTATGCTTGTAAAATATTGTTATTACATAATTCAAATATAATAGGGTTCAGTCGTGTATGCCTCTCTGGTCTTGAGAGCCAAGATCATGTGTTCTAGATCTTGACCCTCGAGACCAGCTGCCGTGACCTCACCAACATTATGGTGAGGTCACAATAATATTATGGTGAGGTCACAACATTTAAAAGACACAACAACACAACATATTACCACTCACGTGCACGGATATAAGGAAAAAAAAAGAAAAAAAAAGTATTTCACCTGATCACGGCATGCATGTGTGTTGGAATATAAAGTTATAGCTGCAGACAGATATCTTACTTATCACTCCTCCTTGCGAAAAAGGGATGATGTAATTACATTTGTAAAAATCACGAAAATGGAGGAATACATAAGTGCAATAACTGTAATTGGGTTTAGATGCTGTAATAATTTGATATAATTTACATTATCTTAAGTTAATTAAAGAAATTAGATAAGATGATTTAATTGATCCTTTAAAATTACTTTTACGTACTAACAATGCTGAAAGATTAGACCCAGAAGTATACCAATCACTCTCAATATAAACACACTCAAACCAATATATCAGTGAAAGCCGGAAAGACGTCATAGACGTTATTCCATCTCTGAAACAATCCTTCTAGGAGTTACTCAATAATATTTATACATATTATAACACGGGCTTGAACAAAGTTTTTTTTTCCTATAGCTTATACATTATTATAATCTTATATAAAGCATAATATAGTGTTTTAATTTGATTATATTTACCTGTATTTCTGCCCAATTAAGTATTCTATACACTTGATTTCTGTATTCTAGCTCGTTGACTATGAAATATTTTATAGACAAGGTGATATGTTCATTTTTCCTTAGTAACCAATATTTATAAAGTAAATAACAAATTAGAGAAATTATAAAATTGATATATGTTTCCTCACTGTCGCCGAAAATTATCTTTTAAGGTGATACAGAGTAGCCAAAGCATTCCTCAACAAGTCTCCACAAAATACCCGAATTAGGGCATTCATAAAGTAGATGTAAGATAGAGTGTTGGTTACCACATTCAATACATTTATCATGGTCTTGCAATTTCCATTTTTTCAAATTTATTTCACATGACAAAATTATATGGATAACCTTAAAATTGAACTCCTTTAATTTGAAATCTTTTACATTGTAATTTTTTGCTTCAATGCTGCCTTACAATAGCATGATTGGCCTATTATATTTTCCCAAACCTGAAAAGGAGAGAATTTTTTTGTATCAGTGTGCTCTCTTAATGTCTTATAGAAGCTCTTTACTGTTAATTTAGTAACATTAATGTCATTGATATCAGTTATTTGAGGCGTATGGTCTCCTATGAGTGGTATTAAGGGCTTAAGGGCTTTTTTCATCAATGCCATCTGCCTCCATATATCTCTCTTATTTGTAATGATATTTTCAATGAATGCCTGGTCTAACTTTCCATCTATAAATTTTAAATCTCTAATATAGTGTATACCTTTAACAGTCCATTCATTAAATAATAAGGTCGTTGTTTCTTTGGTAGTTTTATTGTAAATATGGTGAATATTGAAACAATGTCGTTGACGCTTTTCGTGCTATTTGTCAAACGTATTCTGCTGATATTTATCTAAGCTAACCCTTTCAGCGCCGGGGACCGTTTATAAAGACGGTCCCCGCGCTAGGGGAGGACATAGTAGTCTGGAACCACTAAACACAAAACATTTGTATAACATTTGTACAATACCGGCCCAACGTCCTCGATGTTGGTCCAACATTGAACAAATGTTATACAAATGTTTTGTGTTTACTTGGGAGGACGATATAGTAGTCTAGAGGATATCGGAAACATCTCTCCAGTGAATGTACACTGCCCCTGGAAGCTCAATATAACACTGTTTATACTGATCCACATTCTAAAGTGATCCGTATACAGGTATAGCGATCACCAGAAGTTGAACCAAATGTTGGTTTGATGCTGGGCCAGACGGTGAATCAACATCAAACCAGCATTGGGCAAACGTCACGTTTTTGCTGGGATAATAATGCTCTGCAAAGCAAAAATGCAGTAACTGTTCACTTTAAACGTGAGCAGTTACTGCCTTTTGGTTTTGCACATCGTATACTGATACACGGGATGGGCCCCCAGCAGACACAAGACGTTGAATCGATGTTAGTTCAACGTTGGTCCACAGTTTACGACGCTGTACCAACTTTACAACAACATTTATTAAACGTTTCACCAAGTTTCGGCCTCGTCTGCACCATCCAGCGGTGCTGCTGACAGGTCCGGGACAACTAACCATGTAATAAATAACTGTGGGTTTGATCCAGGCTGGATTTACGTACACCGCATCCCGTAATCTGGGTAGGCGTTGATCCCTACTGGTCCGGGATTCCTCATACAGTCATACGATGCAGGAGTTATGCTAGTCCAACGTCGCAGGCGCTGGGCCAATAATAAAACAACGTCGAGTAAATATATCGTTTTTACTCAAACTTCCCAAAGTCGGCATAACGTCCCCAACATTGGGTGGACGTTGGTCCGAATCTGGTTGTTTGTGGCGCCCGGACGTGGTGGTCACAGAGAAGCCACTCTCTCCGCGTGGATAATCCATGCCGCAAAAAATGCCCAGTCTCCGGACCCTATCATCGCCGGAGAATTATTTGACGTGAGTTGAGCCCTATACCTGTTAGTGACTCACATATGCGTCATTTAACATGTTTAATATCATTATCTTCAATTGACATGATATAATAACTTCAATAGAATAGGTTCAAATTATGACGTTTGGAGTGCTAATTGACACGGGATAGATGATAGAAGTTAAGAATTTATTGGTGAATTTATCTTTGTTGCTCGTAGAAACGATAAACCCACTTATGACCCGATTTAGCAAAATCAAGGATCTGTGATCTGTACAAGATCCATGGCAATATCTTGGGAAGCAAATTCGCTCATCTCTGATTGGCACAGATGACAGGACTTGTGACTGATTATTGGTTTTAATTTATGAAATGAGGTGGGGGGGGGGGGGGGTGATCAACATGATCAAAGTAATCACGCGATGATCATGTGCGTGATTAAAACACAATTAGCTATGTATAATAGTTGAAGGTTATTTTTGTTTTAACTTATGCATATTCGAACACTGGTTCAGCTATTAACTTAAATTTTCATTCCTATCTCAATTCACATCCCCAGTAATTAACAATACCCCACCCCCCTGTTCCACAGTATAATATTTCAACTGGGAGCTCCTATGCTCTTATTGTGTCGGACTATACCCATGACAAATCAGTGAGTCCTCATTGTAACGGATTATACCAGTTTTTAGTGAAATTTACAATATATAGTATGATGCAGGAGACTTTAACCCTTGA
>OZ024912.1:66474229-66569229 GCA_964017125.1 Flabesymbios commensalis
AAATGAATGAATGAATAAATGAATAAAATAATGAATGAATGACTGGGGCTTCAGTCCATTTTATTGACGATATGCCAATGCATTGTATCACATATTCACAGCCGTTTGATAATATAATGATCACAAACAATTATATGGTATATTCGCACCGTTTTCGTGCAGAAGCACACCACAATTACAATTTTCAAATGACTAGCCCACGACTACTTGACAGGTTCGTGTGTACTTATTTAACAATGATCGACAAAGGCCCCGTTTACGTGGGGTAATTTAACATTAGCAGTACAACCAAAGTATATAATCATCGAGAGCCCTCTCAATGTCCTTTAAATTATCAGATTATTTTAGTCTACTAATTATCACTTGCTGTCAGAAACAAAAAAATAAAACGTACACTTCCTCTGGGCTGGGCGTTTTTCACACACAACCATTGAATGTGGCAGATATTAAAAAAGCATCGGTCAATGTTTCACGTTTACTGTATTTGTAAAAGAACTTAATCAGATTAATAGGCCCCATAAGCACGTAAAGCTACAGCAGCATGTGTATGTACATGTATTATAACCAGACAGGCACGATAACATCCCGTGCTCTTTCCCATACTTTGGCATTTCCTATACCCTCATTCCGTTATTATTTAAATTTAAGGTTGAGCCGGATATTTTAGAAACAAGAAAATGCAATTTACCATGTTTACGAGACACGGGGGAGAATATTTTTTTTTCGACAAAAATAACTATAAGGCTAGGTGGTGATCCCACGTACATCTACAACGAAGCCAGACAAGCTCATCAATTGGAGCACCAGCGCCAGCGCTCTGCTGTTCTGTGCGGACGACTTGACCACTGTCCACTTGCTGCCAGTCAGAACACATGTCCCCGTACGTGATGAGTAATCGCCGGCGCCGACTCAATGTTACGCCAACGTTGCAGACGTTGGCGTAACATTGAATCAGGGCCCGCGCTTCCCACCCACCTGGGCTTCCCAGGAGGGTCCTTGAAGGAGGTCCGTAAATTAACTGGAGAACGTGATTCTAATAATTGTCCAATTAGTTGGGAGGCCGCACCAGGAGTGTCAACCGGATGTTATTACGTCTGGATCCAATGAGGGACGCCGGGAAGAGAGTCGGCACTCTGATTGAGAAGCGCGCGACAACACGGGATCCCAATAATTAACATGATTAATCTAACCTAACCAGACTGATGGAGAAGGGGTGAGATTCCATAACAATTCCGAGATATCTCCCGAGGAGTTCGGTTAGCCTGAGGAGCGACGGGTTACAGTATATGTAGTGCCCTTCACTGTACTTGGCAAAACCATGGAGATAGTACTATCTCCATGACAAAACACACTGTTTTTAATGAGTTCACCGGGGTTTTTTACTTCGCACATCACAATAAGAAATATCACACAACATGTCTTCAACACTCTCAGCACTTGACATGGCATGTGTCTGAATATCTCAGCTTCCACGTCACAATCTCGACCAATCAGCTGCGATTAGGGTAAATTGTCGGAAATCGTCGGCACTGCGGGAATGACTTCGTGTTAGCTCCAAAAAAATAACGTGGTATCTGACAGGACTCGCCCTCCCTGAGATAAAACCCATTATTGTGTCTGCTGCTAGTTTATGTTGTTTGATCGCAGTGTGTTTTCTCCCACCAGTGTTAGTCCGATGGGTGATAAATCTCCAGTTTAAGATTGTAGAACAGTGTAACTATTTTACATCCACACCAGAATGCAATCGAGTTCGCGATTCCATTCTGGTTTGGATGTCAAATAACCACGATTGACTAATTTGAGAGGCATTTGATTTTAAATATTCACCCAATTTTTAGCATTCATTCATAAATATAATCACACCTTTTCCTGAAGCTACTCTGACATAAGATACTTTGTTTTGTACGGCCGATCCATCCATCACGTAATAATAACACCAGTATCTTGCTTGTTTTTGCAAGCCATCTATGAAACAGGAATGACTCCACGTCTCCATGTGTATTGTTGCATTGTGATTCCTGCGTCCAATTTATTCATTACTTTCAGATGAAGTTGGTGCAAAATAAAAAAAATTTCAGCGCAAGCAGCATGCAGACAAAAGTGTAACACACCACTTCATGTATACTACTTTTATCTGATGAATCGATAGTTAATTCCGCCCCACCCCGCCGGGGGGGGGGGGTATAGGGATATCTGCAAAACTCCACACACACGACACAGTCGACGAGAGAGTTTAATTATTACATCTGCATTTACGAGACCTCGGATGTTATCTATCAGAAGTAATCACATGATTCGAAATGAGATATTACCCCTATATTCTAGAAAACATATCCAGCATACATTTATGCATCCCGGCCGTGCTGGATGTAATTTTCTTCTGCTATTTCGCTACCCGAGCTGCTGGACACATTTCCACCCTGTCAGTGTGTGTGGTTCAAACATCACAATTTCAGCAACATGTCTATTAAAACGATTGCGATTATCGTAGTTTTCGTATGATATATGTTGTCTAGAACTCGCACAACACATGGCACAAGTATATTACTGCACTCCAAGCCACGCACATTCAGTCATTTCGTTACAAGGTCACGTGACTGAATGATGCTGGGGATTGGCTAGAGTAGAGTACTATACCTGGACCATGGCGCTTTACATGTTCTGACATTTTTTATATCCCAAAATGCTGTGAATAATCAACATGACTAATGTTCACATCTATTTTACCACATCTGAGATATCTTTCTGTGGTTGATAATTGTAATTCACCTGGGTCCGTACAATCCGGAGCCTACGATATATCGTAACTTGTACAAGAATACGAGCTCTGGGATTGAGGAGAAGATGACACCGTGTGGGATTCTACTCGCACTTGAAGGATCTCATCTGGACCCTGGATGACATTATCACTAAAACACGTACGCGGCCGACGTGGTAAATATATACGAAACCGTATTATTATTAGCCAGCAAAATCATCAACGCCTGCATCACATGTACACCTGTAGGCATATGAATACATGTTCAAGCCATAAAATTCAATCTAAGAAAAATTCAGGAAACCTGCGTTGTGCCCTACTGAGGTATACGTTCCGGACCAGCATCTACCTGGTGAACCCAGTGGAACTTGCCATCAGCTGAGATAATGCCGCACCTTGACATATGCGTCATATTCCCCTCAGCACTGGTTTAACACAATGGTATCATTAGCCTAATTAATTACCCACTTCTAACATGTCTAAGATAGGTCTTGCTGCAACAATACATAGAAGCCTGTAAAAATGACACAGTCTCTCTGATTGAATAAAACATGACAATTGTTATATAAATATTTTTCCGAGCTGATATTTAGATACAAACGGGTCACACCTTCACAACACACTACTAACAGTGGAATATAAATAAGATATGGTGTAGGCCTACTAGGTTTCATAGTAGTAATCTCAAGTACTGTAAGCATTGTGATTGGCGTGCTCAAAATAGTCGGTCCGATTACAGGCACGCACCGGCTCAAGTTATACATATTTTCTACATGGTGTCTTGGGATTGCAACATCATTAGTGTGAGGCAATATCACATGAGTCAGATATTACAATCTGTCTATATTTTATGTTTTATTCATTGTTTCACCTTGGAATCCACACATTTTATTTTCTACATGTCTGAGGAGAGGAGAGCCCTGAGCTCTTTAATATTGTGTATGTATAATGTATTTTTGATATGATGTATTTTACAATGAACTTTTTGGAAGTTGTTTCTTACTGATGCAGTTCACAAAGTCAAGTGGAGAAACATTCAAGATGTGTTTAAAATGTACTATAACAACTGCTATAAGGTTAAAGACAATTATGGTCGTGCTCGGCTCACAAATGGTTAAAGAAGAGTTTTATCAATCATGTGAATATCGGTGTTCATTTGCAAAGCATGTCAGGATGTATTCGCATTATGTTTATCTTTATACTAGAAATGACATCCAACACGCAACATCCTTTTTGTATGACCACCAATGAGGGCGGGGCCCTAGGGTAGTGGTTAGCACCGCTGCCTTTCACGCCAGAGTTCGGGGCTCGGTTCCCGGTCTCGGCGGTTTGAAAGAAAAAAAAAAATCTTCCCCATCCACGTGTGAAAGTCAGCATTGTGGGGAGCCTCCGTGGCCGAGAGGTAGCGTGCTCGGCCTCAGACCGCTAGGGCTCGAATTTCGAGTCCTGTGTCTGGAGGACAGTGTCATCTCAATCATCTCACCCTCCTCAGGAGGTTCTCCTGGCCCAGTTTATATGTGCACAACGGTGGCCTAAAGCCCGATTCATTTCATTTCATGACCACCAATGAAATCAGAATTTGTTCTGCATAAATCACAATCTCATCTCTAAATATTCTAATCATCAAGACACGCCACACCCCAGACTTTTACAGATATATAATCTGTAATCTACTCTGCGGTGCAAAACCAATGTTACTACCTTTTGGCATTACAGAGCTCTATTCCTTCTGTTCCGTTGTGTTCTGTTATCATTATCGGCATTGTTCGTATCTGGCATCACGGTTCAGCGTCCGTATGGGATTCAATTACAGAGGTATTCATATTTTTGTGTGGTTTCCCGTGGTCCAAATCGTGGTTTCCGAACCACAATCTGCATAATGAAGGGATCCCAGCAAGACGAAGAGGAATAGGAGAACGATACAAGGTATGAATAATGGAAGACAATCCCAGCAAACACATATACGTTAACCCAATGTTCTTCTAATGTTGGCTGAAGTTGAAGACGGCAAATCAACATAAAATAACATTGGATCAACGTCGTCAAGATATGAATAATGAGCAGTAAAGATGTATACGTTGACTTACTACTGTTTTAAGGCTGAACACAGTCGTAGAAGGTGGACCATCATTGGATCAACGTCTTGCTTTTGCTGGGGGTGGGGGGGGGGGGGTATTCAGTATGCATATAAAAAGAACAGTTGACATCTGGGTCACTCTTTGATACCGTCAAACACGAAAATAAAATTAAACACATGGTACACGGTAGGTTGGTAAAACCAATAACTTTATATCTCTATAATTTTTTTAGTAAAACCTATCTGGGAGCAACGTCTCATATATGCATAATTATGTTGTTTCATGTAGTTAGGCAGTTGGCTAGAAGTCTGGAGTTGCAGGGTTCATATCCGTCGGTGTTCGTTGTTAGTGCATACTATACACTGTGTTCAAGATTGTTCAAACGCCGAAATTGTGCAGTGCTGTCTATGGTACTGTGTGTTATTCAAAAGCCTTCCAATCGCAATACATAGTTCGCGTCATAATGTGGGGAATTAAATTTAGCGTTGAATTCCAACATGTGTGTGATGTTGCCGAGCCAACCAATAGCCAACATCCCACCCAGTAAACACAACAAACACTCAGCCAAGCCAACATCCCACCCAGTAAACACGACAAGCAGTCAACCAAGCCATCATCCCACTCAGTAAACACGACAAGCACTCAACCAAGCCAACATTCCACCCAGTAAACACGACAAACACTCAGCCAAGCCAACATCCCACCCAGTAAACACGGCAAACACTCAGCCAAGACAACATCCCACCCAGTAAACACGACAAACACTCAGCCAAGCCAACATCCCACCCAGTAAACACAACAAACACTCAGCCAAGCCAACATCCCACCCAGTAAACACGACAAGCAGTCAACCAAGCCATCATCCCACTCAGTAAACACGACAAGCACTCAACCAAGCCAACATTCCACCTAGTAAACACGACAAACACTCAGCCAAGCCAACATTCCACCCAGTAAACACGACAAACTCTCAGCCAAGCCAACATTCCACCCAGTAAACACGACAAACACTCAGCCAAGCCAACATCCCACCCAGTAAACACGACAAGCAGTCAACCAAGCCAACATCCCACCCAGTGAACACGACAAGCACTCAACCAAGCCAACATTCCACCCAGTAAACACGACAAACACTCAGCCAAGCCAACATTCCACCCAGTAAACACGACAAACACTCAGCCAAGCCAACATTCCACCCAGTAAACACGACAAGCAGTCAACCAAGCCAACATCCCACCCAGTGAACACGACAAGCACTCAACCAAGCCAACACCCCACCCAGTAAACACAACCAGCACTCAGCTAAGCCAACATCCCACCCAGTAAACACGACAAACACTCAGCCAAGCCAACATCCCACCCAGTAAACACGACAAGCAGTCAACCAAGCCAACATCCCACCCAGTGAACACGACAAGCACTCAACCAAGCCAACACCCCGCCCAGTAAACACAACCAGCACTCAGCTAAGCCAACATCCCACCCAGTAAACACGACAAACACTCAGCCAAGCCAACATCTCACCCAGTGAACACAACCAGCACTCAGCCAAGCCAACACCCCAATCAGTAAACACGACAAACACTCAGCCAAGCCAACATCCCACCCAGTAAACACGACAGGCACTCAGCCAAGCCAACATCCCACCCAGTAAACACGACAAGCACTCAACCAAGCCAACATACGACCCAGTAAACACGACAAACACTCAGCCAAGCCAACATCCCACCCAGTAAACACGGCAAACACTCAGCCAAGACAACATCCCACCCAGTAAACACGACAAGCACTCAGCCAAGCCAACATCCCACTCAGTAAACACGACAAGCACTCAACCAAGCCGACATACGACCCAGTAAACACGACAAACACTCAGCCAAGCCAACATCCCACACAGTAAACACGACAAACACTCAGCCAAGCCAACATACCACCCAGTAAACACGACAAACACTCAGCCAAGCCAACATCCCACCCAGTAAACACGACAAACTCTCAGCCAAGCCAACATACCACCCAGTAAACACGACAAACACTCAGCCAAGCCAACATACCACCCAGTAAACACGACAAGCACTCAATCAAGCCAACATCCCACCCAGTAAACACGACAAACACTCAGCTAGGCCAACATTTCACCTGGTACACTGTTAGATCACAGTCTGGGAAGCTGGCTGAAATGTAATCCAATATTGGGTCAACGTCTCGTGTTTACTGGTTACTTTTATTAAATATCGTTAAAGAATCATGCTTGATAATAATGTACACCCCTGGATTTTGAACCCTTTCAAACGCTTTCTCTGTACACGACCCACTGACCGAAAATGTTGATTGATTGTCGCCTGGATAAATGCAAACAAACGTAATTAATAACCATGATCTCCTACTGAGCACTAAAATAGCCTGTTTTTTTTAACTTATTGTGCACTGAAAAAGTCTGCAAATAATATGGAAATATGCAACGCGATTTCCAGATTCAAATGTACCATAATATATAAATAAGACTCCCGAGATATAACAAAATATATATTCCTATTTTATTTAAGTATTTAATACTATACCACTATGCAATTTTTTAAGTGTATGCTGAATGATTTGAATCACCCGGCAGTATAATCCAGTAAACACAAAACATGTGCTTAACATTTGTACAATGTTGGGCCATTGTGTTTACTGGGGGGGGGGTTTACTGGGGGGGGGGGAATTAGTCGACGAATCTCGCTTGAATGTCAAGTTAGTAGCAATAACTTATTTTGTTTAGTTTGCGTCCGATAATTCGTTGACATTATTGATTTTAAAGGTGATCTATCACCCCTTATATGGTATGAATAATTATGTCCTTATATGGGGTGATTGGCTATCATGTGACCCTCTCAAAGGGTCACATGATAGCCAATCACCCCATATAAGGAAACACCTGTGCCCCATCTTGTGGCAACTTTGATTTATTTGTCACAAAAATACTCATACTATATAAGGGGTGATAGATAGTTTACAGTGTTATGCACCTCGATAACTCTTACTTGATGTAGGGATACAACTGTACATGAACGGTTGTGAAAGTGCGTGATAAACTGAAGATACGGTTGAAAATTACAACGCTGCTTAAAAAAATCAGCGTAGAGTTGTGATGGCGAGCATGCGATGATATCGTTTGCTATGTATGATACCTGTATAATGAAAGCACTGCAAAGGCAAAAACGAGTAGCTCGTGACTGTTATTTTCATTTGAACGGCAGCGCACCTTTCATCTTTCTTCGCGAATAAATAAAAAGTAAAACTGGCAGACCTGGTAAAGTGCTTTGAGGGATGTCGGTCTCATTAGAGTTTACTGGTGCGGAATGTCAATTAGAACTCATGATAGGTGTATCTAATTATAGAAATACTAATTATTATTCAAAGTCAATCAAGCACATTGGTGTTGCATCAGTGCATGGGGAGGTGACGCGGCAGGTGACCAGTACATTAATTATAGTTCTACAGAAATACTGTGAAATTAGTGTCAATGAAAATATGGACGAAGTGAATAAAAGTGATGACAGGAATAAACGGAATAGGCCTACAGTCATTAATTGAACAAAATGTATGCAAGAACGAAAGAAATAGCGACCGAACGAGCGAATAAATGAATGATAATTGAATGGAAGGATGAATCAAGATAATTAAAAACTATATAAATTGTCTCGCAAAAAAAACATAGAAATAATCAGCAGCTCGGAAGCGAGTGATTATTTTCTATTGAGTAAACATGGTAAATTACACCTTTTCTGTAAACATTGCAAGCGCTCAGCTATCGGCAGCGATCCCTGTACCTGTACATGTCTGTAAATAATGGATTCCTGTATGTGTATATAATGAGAGGCGATCCCTGTACATGTACAAGTCTATATAAGATGGATCCCTCTATGTATATAATGATAAGCGATCGCTGTTACGTGTACACATGTACATGTCTATATAAGATGAATCCCTGTAGTATGTGTATATAATGAGAAGCGATCCCTGTACATGTACATGTCTATATAAGATGAATCCCTGTATGTATATAATCAGAAGCGATCCCTGTACACATGTACATGATTGTCTATATGAGATGGATCCTTGTATGTGTATATAATGAGAATCAATCTCTGTACACATGTACATGTCTACATGGGATGAATCCCTTTATGTATATAATCAGAAGCGATCCATGCTCATGTACATGTCTATATAAGATGAATCCCTGTATGTGTTTATAATGAGAAGCGATCCCTGTAAATGTACATGTCTATATAAGATGAATCCCTGTATGTGTACATGTACATGTCTATATAAGATGAATCCCTCTATGTATATAATCAGAAGCGATCCCTGTACATGCACAGTACATGTACATGTTTATATAATATGGATCACTGTATGTGTATTATAATGAGAAGCAATCCCTGTTCATGTAGGCTATATATGAAGAATCCCTGAATGTGAGATGCTCGCCTGCCGATCACCCGCTGAAATCCGCGCAGATCGATTCCCGATAAATCCACGCTCCCGCCGAGTATTGATCACCTTTGAAGTCACGTGATCACAGGCCGGGAAAATAGCGTTGTAATCAGCTGGCACTCCTGGTCGCACTGTGGGCCAGCGTTGGGTAAATGCCTCTCAAGGGAACGTCTTTGCTCTCACAAACGTACGCAAGGAAATTCGTTCCGTCGCCGCTGGAATTGTACATGGTCCAGAGAGCGCTCCCAGTAAAAACGAAACATTTGTATAACATTTATACAATGTTGGACCAACGTCGAAGACGTTGGTCCGACGTCGTATAGATGTTATCATGTTTTAAATTATTGGTGGTATACAAATGTTTTGTGCTTGCTGGGCGGGGAGTATTTATGTTTTGGTTGGCACACCGGCCGGTTAACGGCGGACTGATGTGTTCTATGAACCGGCAACGTATTTCACGGTGAATGATTTCACCGATATTTTCCTTGGGGTTAAAGGGTGTGTGCCACTTTACAAAGTGGCGGATTCACCCTTTCACCCCGATGAGACGAATTATACCCGGCTCCCAAACATCTAGGCCTACTACTTAACGATTTCACACTCGTGTAATGTAATATCAGTATGTTTGTAATAAATATCATATCGTATACATCCCGCTAATAATTTTCCATAATCAAAGAAAACACTGCGAATAGTATAATGCATCAGCTTTTGTCTACGTCAATTCAAATTCAATTCAATTCAATTTGAAGTTGTAGTAAAAGCGTATTCATATATTTTAGGGGGTAAAGGGTCGTTACTGTGATGTGGCACTTACGTCTATTTATCATATTTATATCAAAGGCTTTAACTGTCAATGTTAAAGACGATTTTGGAAGGTAAACAGTGTATCTAACTACGGCGATTATGAACGTTTATAAACAAACATATACACTCTAAACAATAAAGGTTCTTTAAAAAGAACCTTTCAGTACTATTACCATGCAACTCCAGGAGAACCCTGCAAGGTACTGAAGGGTTCCTTCTAATGAACCTATATTGTTTAGAGTGTACATTTCCACCGGCGAGATCCACAATTTCAGGTGGGTGATAATTGTATAATTATTCTAATCTGGTTCTCAAAGGGTTGATGCGTGTTTCTTTTTGTCGTAATGCTGTCTGTAGTATTCAGACAGCTGTAGAAGGGGTTGTCAAACTGTCACACATACCTATACTATTTATTTTTTCCGCAATTATCAAGTGGTGCAGACACACGATCTGGACAGATATCACGCTTCCACTTTGAATTCATAACATTTATCTAAAAATAGAGTGAGCTCTGGTTCCACCTGTCCGGCTCTATTCTAACCCTTTACCCTTACAGCGCGGGGATAGACTTTAGACGGCAGAATCTGACGTCTGTAGACGTCAGATTCTGACGTCTAAAGTCGATCCCCGCACTGTAAGAATAAAAATATTTCTATTGGTCGTAGACTCATTTACATAGGTATTCAAATGAACCGGAAAGAGCTAACGAAGACATTTTTGATGATTTCAAAATGCAAAAAACCCTTTAGTCTCCATGGTTTATACAAAAATAATCAGCGCTTTAAAGGTTAAAGTGTTAATGACCGTTTTCCGCATTTTTATTTAACCTTCAACTAAGATAATTCGAAAGAGAAAGGACCACTAGCATTGTTAGATCGGTGTGTTTCTATTCAAATTGTACAAATGTGACTATTTTTTACCCACTTGAAGTTGTGGGTCGCGGTAGCAGGACACAACTTCAAGTGGGTAAAAAATAAATTATATCATCTAGCGCTTAAAGGGATAAGCGTGTTCATTGCGCATGACGGAACTGTTCTGAGCAGCTGTTGCTCAATAAACACGACAATATAATCAAGAAGGCCGGAATAATAACCTACACGGCATGCTTGCTTGATTTACCAGAAAAAAGCTAATAACTGATATTATCATGATTATATATACTGTATGCATCTCAAATAATTATGTCTCTCAAAATCACATCTTCGATGGTGAACGCAACCTTTTAGCACTCCATGAAACCCTATTAAAGGTTATCTATATTTGGGTCATGCTTGATACATCTAGTGTGTGTTTATTGCTCGGTTGTTTGCATAATTATTCATACCTTACTGTAATCATTGGCGTTATAATATACGCGTTTGCACTATGGACACATCTGATGACCAACATTATTGTACATCACCACATCGATGTTGTACATGATATAACAGATAAATTTCCTTTTCTTGCACTGAATACAATGATAAACTTAATACTGAACCTTCTTTCTGTGTGCTGACGTCCACTTGTTACATCTTTAACATGTTTAACTCTGTCCTATTGTCGTCTGTATATAGATATAGAGTATTATTTGGAGACCAAAGGGGTTTTTTCAATTTAAAATCATCATAAACAGATAAATGGCCTAGTTAGCCCCCACACGAACACGTCATCTGATATTAAACCAATATAAGTCCAATGTCCTAGAGCATGTAGAACAGAATAAAACGAATTATTTATTGTTTGTGATGTACATCTAATATCTGATAGCGTGCGCAAATTATCCATTAGGGCACCAAGTAGACACTGGAATACGTGGAAAATACGTAGTGCACGCAAAATCCTGAATAATACCGGCCGCAAACGTTGATTCAATATTTGAGCCAACATAGGGGGGGGGGGGGGCGTTGGCTCATCATTGAAACAACGTCTTGTTGTAATAGGCAGATGTATAGTGAAGACAAGCAATGGAAAGCAGAATGATAATGGTTTGTGATCTAGATCGGTACGAGGCCAGCGAGGTCTATCATGAAGAAAAATGATATGAATCGATTAGCATTGAAAATGTTATTATCAGTGGTAAACATGGAAACACAATCTTACTTGGTCAAAATGGGTTTCAACGTTGGGCCAAGGCCATGGATGGTGGACCAACTTTAATGCTACATATGGTTGGTGTATCTTGTTTCATACTAAGAGAGGGAGGACCCTGTAATATTTACAGTGCTGCTATGACAATGAATGAATGAATGAATGAATGAATGAATGAATGAATGAATGAATGAATGAATGAATGAATACATATGAATGAAGGAATGAATGAATGAATAAATGAATGAATGAATGAATGAATGAATGAATTAGTCAGCCAGCCAACATATGCTATCATTTCAACACATGGCAAATGCTTGTTACAAGCAAACCAACAACACAGACATGTAGTTTAATAACCCAGGAATAACGTCTAGCCTGCTGACATTGTTTTTTTCGATCCGAAAGTGCCTAAATTGGGCGAAAAACAAAATGGCCGCCAACTGGCGCTATTATATGATGTAAATCGGTATAACTTTGTCAATATTTCTCCTTTTCTATAGATTTTGGTGTGTAATATAATGTTTTCGTGGTCAAGGAACCTGATTATGACAATAAAAACATGATGGTGGTATTTTTTATTTATTAAATTCGTCATATGATGTGAAAAAAATCAAGTATTTAGATGTAAATCCAAGTAGGCATAGTTTTCAAAATTAGGACGTATTAACTGGTCTTATTTGGTGTAATAATAATTAGTACACCAAATAACACCAGTCAATACTTCCTAACATAGACGTGTCCATAACACGTGTCGGGGCTATATTAGTAAATTGCTAATTATTACGCTCCCCCCCCCCTCTATAAACCCATAATTTAATTTAGTTTTCATTTTGAAATGTCAATACCATGTATAACCTACTACATTGCTTTTGATGCACCTCAATAGGCTAACCTTTTCAACTTGCTCATTCAAATTTCTAGAAATTTTCAGGGTTGTTGTGACTTCACTAGGCTCCCTATCAGTGTGTATCAGCTCATTGAATAGGCACTTACACTTTTTTTGCAATATATTCAGAAAAAAAAATCTGAGTTTCAAAATCTACAAAAATATAAGTGAAAACGAAAAGAAATTGTATCGTTTTTTACAATGATAATTCAAATTACATCCTCTGACCAGTTCACTGTAAAATGACATTATTATTCAAACCCACATTTATGTAAATTTTAGAATGGCATCTTAGAGATAAAACCCATTGGCATCTGAACTCCACTTAATCACGAATGCAATTAATGAGATAGGTCTTGTTTAATTTTTGAATAATGCTAAGCACTTATTTCAAAACAATTTACCAGCACGGAAGTTAACATGATCACCACTATTCAAGCAGCCCCTGTCAGAGGCAGGCTGATTACTATATTTCACATGATTCGCCCCCGCCCATCAGCAGTTATTTAAGCTGTAGGCCCACCATACCCCCTCATGTAGGCCTACTTCTGTAGAAATCTCGTCGATGACCTGTGAACTAAACTGTTTTCCTATAAAACATTTGTTTGCTATTTATAGTAAATAATAATAGCGCCGTTTTATATGGTATGTAAGCACGCACACAGTATTATAATTTTCGTAACTATATCGCCGCCTCGGAGCTAAAGGATCCTATCTGCCACTCTGACGAGTGTCAGATAGGATCCTTTAGCTCCGAGGCGACGATATGCGCTAGACCATGGCCAAAAAAGACTCAGCCCCCTTGCTCTAATGCATGTACACCATGATATGGTGATGGGTTGTTTCTGTCGGTGAAATTTTCTAGCGCTTTGCATTTGCAACACTCCATCCAAGACGTCTGGAAATAGTTATTTGTTAATTTGGCGTGTGATTAGAATTAACTCACTCCTCAATCTCCCAGCCTCAACATATCTCACGTACATGTGGGCTCACGATATTAAAACGTCAATAAAAATACAATTCTATAAAAAAGTGTCATTTTTCATTGGTGGCAAACTAATAAATTGAGCTCCAGATGACCCCAGAATGCACCATTAAACACCATTATTTCAAAATTTCCTAAATGCCAGCCCCTTGCGGCCGGTCAGCCTCTTCGAGGCTGTACAGGTATGCCTACAGCAAAAATTCGAACCCTCCCTCAGAGAAATCCTGGCCACGCCCCTGTAATTTATTAGAATAATATTGAGTAATAAACGTCACCAAAACATGATAATAGACGAGAACTCATGATCGGGTTACAACAATTTTCAGCATTGCAGCCGCAGGCAGGTGTGCAGATTTGCTGAGCTGCACTTGCATGCAGAAGACTTACATTTTGTCAGGCAGCCACATGCTACTAGTTCAAGACATACCTTTGGAACTGCAGGTAATGTTGACCACACAACTGCCAATTCAATGCCCATAGATAGCCATGCACCAGTTGACACAGCAAATGATTGAATACACTGCATGCTTATCAGCGTGCAGCCATACCTTGGATTGATAATTCGCACGCATATCATGTAGCTGCAGAGCATCAGATGTTGGTGGTATCTGATACACTTTTTTCTTTCCTTTTCTGAATATCCCTGGCTTTATCAATGCCACCTTTAACATTGGGAACCATGTACAAATAGCATATGAATTGCTCGAAAGGGCTATCACGACCTACCCCATCTAGGAGCAAAGGGTCCTGAATGAACATTTTCCAACACCTTTTCTTCCCAAATCCAGCAAATGATGATGTGGTATGCAACCCTGTAAGAGCATGAAAGCCCAGAATATTTGTTTGTACATCCTGTGGCAGATTTTTATATATGGTATGCACTGGATAACAACGTCGTTCTCGTGCAGTGCCACCAATCATCCATACAATGTGATCTGTTCCACCAAAGAAGTGCAACAAGAGCAACAATACATCAGTGTCTCTGCAGAAAACCATAATGTGATCATAGTCTCTCTTATTTGCTTCTACACCATGGAGGATGATTCGTATATCAGCCTCCACGTGGTCACAGGTCAATGCAATAACCTTTTCTCGGCTGGATGATGAAGCTTGTTCTGTGCAGACAAAGCAAAATCAGCCTTATTTTCGGAGAGTGAAATGAATTGTGCCCATACTTGAGACCTTGCTACCAAGCCATTACTCACAACTTTACGGATTGGCTTTTTTGCACGCAATCTTCGCTTGACTCTTGTTTGAGATTTATTGGATTGTGCTCCAATGTATCTGTCAAATACTACATCTACCCTTGCTGCTCCTTGACTGAGGGAGGACCCTGTAATATTTACAGTGCTGCTATAACAATGAATGAAAGAATGAATGAATGAATGAATGCATGAATACATATGAATGAATGAATGAATGAATGAATGAATGAATGAATACATATGAATGAATGAATGAATGAATGAATGAATGAATGAATGAATGAATGAATGAATGAATAAATGAATGAATGAATGAATGAATAAATGAATGAATTAGTCAGCCAGCCAACATATGCTATCATTTCAACACATGGCAAATGTTTGTTACAAGCAAACCAACAACACAGACATGTAGTTTAATAACCCAGGAATAACGTCTAGCCTGCTGACATTGTTTTTTTTCGATCCGAAAGTGCCTAAATTGGGCGAAAAACAAAATGGCCGCCAACTGGCGCTATTATATGATGTAAATCGGTATAACTTTGTCAATATTTCTCCTTTTCTATAGATTTTGGTGTGTAATATAATGTTTTCGTGGCCAAGGAACCTGATTATGACAATAAAAACATGATGGTGGTATTTTTTATTCATTAAATTTGTCATATGATGTGAAAAAAATCAAGTATTTAGATGTAAATCCAAGTAGGCATAGTTTTCAAAATTAGGACGTATTAACTGGTCTTATTTGGTGTAATAATAATTATTACACCAAATAAGACCAGTTAATACTTCCTAACATAGACGTGTCCATAACACGTGTCGGTGCTATATTAGTAAATTGCTAATTATTACGCTCCCCCCCCTCTATAAACCCATAATTTAATTTAGTTTTCATTTTGAAATGTCAATACCATGTATAACCTACTACATTGCTTATGATGCACCTCAATAGGCTAACCTTTTCAACTTGCTCATTCAAATTTCTAGAAATTTTCAGGGTTGTTGTGACTTCACTAGGTTCCCTATCAGTGTGTATCAGCTCATTGAATAGGCACTTACTCCAGTTTTAGTCCAGTCAATACAGCCGGACGGTTTAAAATGGCCCAACGTAGTATAAATTGCAACAGAACATTTTTTTGCAATATATTCAGAAAAAAAATGTGAGTTTCAAAATCTACAAAAATATAAGTGAAAACGAAAAGAAATTGTCTCGTTTTTTACAATGATAATTCAAATTACATCCTCTGACCAGTTCACTGTAGAATGACATTATTATTCAAACCCACATTTATGTAAATTTTAGAATGGCATCTTAGAGATAAAACCCATTGGCATCTGAACTCCACTTAATCACGAATGCAATTAATGAGATAGTTATTGTTTTATTTTTGAATAATGTTAAGCACTTATTTCAAAACAATTTACCAGCACGGAAGTTAACATGATCACCACTATTCAAGCAGCCCCTGTCAGAGGCAGGCTGATTACTATATTTCACATGATTCGCCCCCGCCCACCCGCAGTTATTTAAGCTGTAGGCCCACCATACCCCCTCATGTAGGCCTACTTCTGTAGAAATCTCGTCGATGACCTGTGAACTAAACTGTTTTCCTATAAAACATTTGTTTGCTATTTATAGTAAATAATAATAGCGCCGTTTTATATGGTATGTAAGCACGCACACAGTATTATAATTTTCGTAACTATATCGCCGCCTCGGAGCTAAAGGATCCTATCTGCCACTCTGACGAGTGTCAGATAGGATCCTTTAGCTCCGAGGCGACGATATACGCTAGACCATGGCCAAAAAAGACTCAGCCCCCTTGCTCTAATGCATGTACACCATGATATGGTGATGGGTTGTCTCTGTCGGTGAAATTGCCTAGCGCTTTGCATTTGCAACACTCCATCCAAGACGTCTGGAAATAGTTATTTGTTAATTTGGCGTGTGATTAGAATTAACTCACTCCTCAATCTCCCAGCCTCAACATATCTCACGTATATGTGGGCTCACGATATTAAAACGTCAATAAAAATACAATTCTATAAAAAAGTGTCATTTTTCATTGGTGGCAAACGAATAAATTGAGCTTCAGATGACCCCAGAATGCACCATTAAACACCATTATTTCAAAATTTCCTAAATGCCAGCCCCTTGCGGCCGGTCAGCCTCTTCGAGGCTGTACAGGTATGCCTACAGCAAAAATTCGACCCCCCCTCGGAGAAATCCTGGCCACGCCCCTGTAATTTATTAGAATAACATGCAGTAATAAACGTCACCAAAACATGATAATAGACGAGAGCTCATGATCGGGTTACAACAATTTTCAGCATTGCAGCCGCAGGCAGGTGTGCAGATTTGCTGAGCTGCACTTGCATGCAGAAGACTTACATTTTGTCAGGCAGCCACATGCTACTAGTTCAAGACATACCTTTGGAACTGCAGGTAATGTTGACCACACAACTGCCAATGCCCATAGATAGCCATGCACCAGTTGACACAGCAAATGATTGAATACACTGCATGCTTATCAGCGTGGATTGATAATTGATAATTCGCACGCATATCATGTAGCCGCAGAGCATCAGATGCTGGTGGTATCTGATACACTTCTTTCTTTCCTTTTCTGAATATCCCTGGCTTTATCAATGCCACCTTTAACATTGGGAACCATGTACAAATAGCATATGAATTGCTCGAAAGGGCCATCACGACCTACCCCATCTAGGAGCAAAGGGTCCTGAATGAACATTTACCAACAGCTTTTCTTCCCAAATCCAGCAAATGATGATGTGGTATGCAACCCTGTAAGAGCATGAAAGCCCAGAATATTTGTTTGTACATCCTGTGGCAGATTTTTATATTTGGTATGTAATGGATAACAACGTCGTTCTCGTGCAGTGCCACCAATCATCCATACAAAGTGATCTGTTCCACCAAAGAAGTGCAACAAAAGCAACAATACATACAGTACTGTTCATTTGAAACTTACGTGGTGAATATTCGCCACGAATTCACACGAATTTAATTCGCCGAATTCGCGATGAATGATATTCGCCGATAACACAAATGATTGAGCGAACTTTCGCCATGGATTCTCCGCGAATTCACTGATCGATATTCGCCAGCGATAGAGATAGGTCGGCGAATTCGCGGTAGGGAATTCGTGGTGGGGAAGTCGGCGAATTCGCGGTGAGGAAGTCGGCGGATTCGCGGTGAGGAATTCGGCGAATTCGCGGTGGGGAATTTGCACAAGCCTCTGTGACCCTCTGTGTCTGTTTTAAGTTGACAATTCGCCTCCTTCCATACATAGATAGCAGCATTTTGCTGTTGCATTCCCAGATTCTCCAGGATGAATCATATGAATTCCCTACTGTGAATCCTATTTCCCAATAATAATTCTCCGTGGGGAATTCACCATGGGGAATTTCCTATGGGGAATTCACCATCAGGAATTCCCCAGAGAATCCCAATGGAGAATTCACCACGGTGAATTCACCATGGGGAATTCACCGTGAATCTGATTCCCCGGGCATTCTTCGTGAATTCACCAATTTGCCTGGGGCAAAGAATCAGATTCCCCAAGGGGAATTCCCCATGGAGAATTCTCTTGTGGTGAATTCATGTGAATATTCCCGGTGAATTCCCCGCAAGTTTCAAATGAACAGTACTGTATGTGTCTCTGCAGAAAACCATAATGTGATCATAGTCTCTTTTATTTGCTTCTACACCATGGAGGATGATTCGTATATCAGCCTCCACGTGGTCACAGGTCAATGCAATAACCTTTTCTCGGCTGGATGATGAAGCTTGTTCTGTGCAGACAAAGCAAAATCAGCCTTATTTTCGGAGAGTGAAATAAATTGTGCCCATACTTGAGACCTTGCTACCAAGCAATTACTCACAACTTTACGGATTGGCTTTTTTTTTGCACGCAATCCTCGCTTGACTCTTGTTTGAGATTGATTGGATTGTGTTCCAATGTATCTGTCAAATACTACATCTACCCTTGCTGCTCCTTGACTGAAATGGGAAAATATTGATTTTGAAAATATGTCTGCATAATTTGAAAAGGTTCGACAACCTGCTGGCTTTCCCAGATTTTGAATTAGTGCATGTCCATCAATGAGAACGCATGCCCCAACCTTAGCACTTAATACACAGGGAGATTAAACAGCAGTGGCAATTTTTACACCAGTTGAAAGTATGCCAAGTAACGCCGATTTCGAATTTGAGTTTATCGTACCATCTGTATTTGCTAATGAAAGAGGTACACATGAGAGTTCGTGTTTCAGAATACTACTCATGCCCACATTGCGTCCTGACTGTTGTGTATTAAGCAATCCTTGCATCAGACGTCTGTCAGCTTTCACAACTTTTTTACATTCCCAGTTGTATTGACAACAAATTTGTATAGAGTTGAGAATGTTTTACAGTTTTGTCTCTTCATTGGAGAAAAGAAGGGATGTTCCTCCCAACGATGTTTGTGGACACATATTTCCTGACTAGTTCTGCACCACGTTTTTTTGCAGTCAGAAGAGCATCCTCAATGGCTTTTGCTGCTACATCATTTGTGGTCAGAGATAACAAATGACCAGAGGCCTCTCAGTGTTGACTTCATCTACGGCAGCAACTTTTGGTCTACACACAGAAAATATGCCAAATCGTTCGAACTGCTCAATAGTAGGTAGGTTAACTGCACAAACTAGGGTGTTTACTTCAGATCATGATGCAAATGTTTCCTTTGGCAGTAATGTACCTTAGATCCATAGGGACACAATTATCCAAAGACACAAGCTCTATCTTGCCTCAAATGTGAAATATTAGCGTTTTTCCAAAATGGCCGCCAAAACAATATTTTTTTTTACTATTTATAATTCTATTATAGCTGCAATGACCATTTTGATGCTAAAGTCGACATTATTAGCTCAGGGATATATAAGAAGCATGTGTAAAGGTAAAAATACATTTTTTTTACTTTTATTATGAATAATCCAATTTACATAGCAAATAATTGTAAACAAACACTCGTAATTGGTACATCGTTTATTTTGCCTCGTTCCGTTTACAATACATTAAGTAAGACGTGAGCATGCACCTTTACATCCAAATAGGGACATGGACGGCTGCCTCGATGCCAGGGTTGGGGCAAGTACATCGACTCAGTACTTGGGTACAAGTACAAGTACATTAAAAATGTTCAAGTACAAGAACAAATACAAGTACAGGGTTTTGCAAAATGTACTTGGGTACTACCCAAGTACTTTGCAAATGTACTTGGGTACAATTACCAAGTACGAAGTACAAATGTATAATATAGCGCGTAAAAATGCATAAATTAAGAAACAAAGGTCATATTGCGTTGAATAACTTGTTTTATTCATTGCATATTGTAGTATTGAATTATATTAATCGTCAATGTGAGCTCAATAAATTGTTTATTTATTGCATATTCTTGTATTGAATGATATTAACAGTCAATGTGAGATCAATTACTGTTTATAATTCATTGCATATTGGTGTATTGAATGAATCACAGTGAATTTGATCTCAATAAATAGTTTTGTATTGGATGATATTAGCAGTCAATGTGAGCTCAAAAAATTGTTTATCCATGGCATATTTGAGTATTGAATGCTATTATACAGTTATTCATTTCTGTGAATTACATCCGATGAATATACGTTTTTGAAACGTGCAATCGCTCAGTTGGAATCTATCTGGTTGAAATACCTTGCCTGCAAAACTAAAAAGTCTCTCGCCTGCAACAAATGATGCAGAGACAGTCAGTATATTTGCTTCCCAGTATTGAAGAGGATCACTACTATGGTCTATTGTGGGTTGACTACAGCGGGCATAGCGCAATGGCCCAATGCTGGCTTATTGCTATGTAATCATCCATGATGTTGACCCTAAACTAGTGCAGTACAGGAAGGTGTAAATATCACTCCCTGTTTTAATAACTAGGATATGTCTGTTGACATTAAACATAATGGCCTATGTGTTGCGAAAAAATATTTATTTCCTTTCATTGTCATTGTTATTAACTGTCATGTTAGTGCTGTTTAATTGTATTATAATTTGTTATGATGCATATTTTAACTACCCTGTACTTGTTTTAGTATATAATACTATTTGGTTTTAAGCTTACATATAATGCATATATTAATTTTCATGTGATTATATGGAACAATCCTGTTGTAAATAGGCATGTACATATATATTTTATACTGTTCATTTTTAATGACGCATATATTTCCCGTCGTCAAATAAAATATCTATCTATCTATCTATCTATCTATCTATCTAGTTATTAACAAGGAATATTATTCAACTTATTTTGTTAGAATTCTTAATTTGCCAACAAAAACACCATGGGCAACCACATTTTCCACTCAATTAAACACATCAAATATGAAGTAATTCAGCAGAATATAATATTATTTAACTTTTAAAAAAATAACTAGAGGATATACAATTATCATAATGTCAATAATGTGTTTAGTGCTGAAATGGTTTGGTGTCGTAAATTCAAATGATAAGAACAAATTCAGCGTTTATATTTTCAGAATTATTGCCCTTTTATTTGATCTTGAGGGGTATTTATTGTGGTTTGACACTCGAATATAATCATGATATTAGCTCGCCGCACTGAATGTGTTAATGAAGGCGTGATTAGCGCAGCTGTTAATTGCTCTCTCATGCGCCCGATCAGTCTGACACTTCTAACCCTTCTAACCCTTCTAAGAGATGTCTGCAATTTATTTTTGTTGTTATTATGTGGCGGGTTTGTAATCATTTAAGCACAACAGGCGAAACTATATTTCCCAGACCAATTAAAATATAATTGCAATGCTTTCATGTTACAATATTGATCGAACAGTACTTTTCGAAACGTGAATATAGATGACCCTCGCAATTATAGGGTTTTATAAGAGGTAATCGCGCAAACAATGAAAGCTCCCCCCTTCTACAGCAGACACGAGACGTTACTCCAATGTAGATTCAATATTGAGCCATCATCTGCAATGCTGACCCAACAATAAACCAACACTGGGTTAATATCTCGTTCTTGCCGGGTCAGGCTTGTGCATAACTGCGTTAGATAACGATGGACGATAACCATTGCTGTTACGCCTGTGTGTTGTTTTAACAATATTATCAGTAGGCCTACATCTATCTGGACGGCTCATCAGAAGTATGAATGAAAGATCAAAGGGACAATATACAGTTCACCGAGCACAAGAATGTGTGATAACGCTTTATATTGATACATGTAGATAAACTAAATTTGTTTTGCGTTCAACAATTGAATTATTTTAAAATTTATATCATCAAGATTATTGCACTGAATAACTGAAAAAGTAAATTATAATATATTTTTTGGAACAAAACGGATGTACTTGCAATGTACTTGTCTTCAAGTACCAAGTACTTCGTAATGTACTTGGGTACAAGTACAAGAACAAGTACATTTTTTTAAGTTCAAGTACAAAGTACAAGCAAGTAAACGAAAAAATGTACTTAAATACAGGTAAGTACAAGTACCGATGTACTTGGCCCCAACCCTGCTCTGTACACAACATTTGCAAGGGGCTTTGCAATTTTGCATTGACAAATTGCAAGTTCTGGTAAATCTCGTGAAATTATGGGTGTGTTGATACCGGAGCTGGAGCGAAGTCGGCCAAAATAATAGGCCTGATATCTGGCAAACCAGATGACTAGACCATTACTATAAAACAAAATGTGTGGTTTTAGGTAGGGATATGCCCTACAAATTTTCAGAAGAATATTGCCAGAAAAATGTCCAACTTTATCTAATTAAAAAAATGACCGACTTGTGATCATCATTGACCTTAATATCTCTAATGTATACATGGCATACTGTGCTAAATTAGGTAAACCATTACTGTAAAACAGAATGTGAGAGTTCAGGGAAGGATGATTCCTGAACAATTTCTATCACGCGGACGGGGCTTGGGATTATAGTGGCCGGCTGGCCTCTTGTTTCTGTATGCATTGGCTCAAGTATGACCAAAAAAGAATCTTCACTAAATTATGTTTCAGGGAATTTCCATTGGATTTCTTGACCAGAGATTAGTTTTCAAATACTTGGTTGTCGTACGGAGAACTTGCATTGCATGCCAAGCCATAGCTGGGCTGGTGGGAGACTCCATAAACAATGTCAACATGTACAATTAAGATGGTTGGAATGGAGGTGGTTCTGTAGTGCTGGCATGGTACGCAACCCAACAGATCCATTATCTATCTTCGAGGTTATCGTTCTCTAGAAGTTTATTGACATCGTCCAACCACATGTAGCCATCTTCGATACTAGTTTTGGTGACAGGTTGGAAAACTGGATATGAATGACTGATATTGAGAGGAAGAATATTGAAAACTTAGTCATGTGACAGGGTGATATCTAGATCCATCCTTCTGTAACAAGCAGGTAAATATTTCACATGTTTTTGTCCCTTTCCTTTGGATTTAGGATGTTATGAAAATTTTACCTTTGCTGGTATTCAGAAGAAAAATGCTGTTGAATGCGTATGTATGTTTCATGGAGGGAAGATGTTGCTGTGGTCGATGATGGGTTGTGATCGATATTATCAAACCCACCTGTAGTGAAACACCCTTGTTGGCCTGAGGTGGAACAGCGACACCAATCTGTTCCCAGTGCATTATTATTGAATTTGTGACATCTGTGCTAAATGTTCTCAGTCTGTCGTATGATACTCACAGTCCTCGTTGATGCATTGTTTGCAGTAGAGAAGCACTGCAGTTTGAAGATAAAGCTTAAGTGCAACATAAAGAGATGCCGGTGTTTCTCTCTCTATCTCAATTATATGACGAGGACCGCTGCCAGGGTTTTTATATCTATGCCTCACAGTTGAATATAATCTACTGTCCAATGGACTTTTTATTTTTGATTTGACAGGTGCAGATGGTGATTGATCAATGCCTGATCCATCAAGCAGCATGTGTCAAAATGACTTCAAAATTGGCGGTATAGAACTAGATTCATATATTGTAGGAAAGGAACCTGTAAATTCTTGCTGAACATAAGGATATTCCTTACGTAGAATTAGACTCGGATGTTGTAACAAAGTAACCTGTAAATTCTTGCTGAAGATATTTTTTACGAAGTATTCAGCTGTTTTGAAGATGGAAACATTGGCGGTTCTATTTCCTTTTACGTCGAGAACATCATTAAATACAAGGGAACAAGCACAATGTGTTCGTATTGATATGATATCAGGAAGGAATCGTTCAATATTTTCACGGACACGTGGTATTTCAACGAATAGAAGGAAACCCAAAGCAGCAATGCGTTTATAAAGTAGTCATGTCAGCCATAGGTCAGGGTCACAATACTCTTCAATATGATTGATTAACTCATTCACAACATGTGCTCTGATTCGTTGCTCCCAGTATCCTCACATCCAACAGTTTTTGCTTTCCTGTAAAGTTTGGTTAGGCATGATGGATGGTAGACAGCATCAAATGGGATCATATCACCTACAGCTCTAGTGTTGCCAAAATATTATTTGCAGGGATGTTCCAGCAGTAGATCCACCTACTAAACTGGCTTTTCAACATAAGCATATTTGTTATTTGAACATTAAAAAAATAGCATCATAAGCCTATGGAAGGACATGGTTATTATGACGTCTTATGTATAGACGTTTATGACGTCTTCTAGTGTCTTATATATCTAAAAATTTGCACCCGTATACGGCCCATTAGAGGGGAATAATGTTATTTTTAAGTCATTGGTGGCTGTGTTAAGCTAAAAATATTGTCATTTCCTTTCTTGTAATTATTTTATTTAATTTCTTGATCATTCAAATGTACATTTGGACGCCAAATTATAATATTGAGCATGACAAATATGAAAATTGCGATTTTTCTGTTCGTTTTTTGGCGGCCATTTTGAAAAAATGCAAATATTTGGAATACAAAGGCCGATCTCACTTGTGTCTTTAGATAGATCTTTTTATATCATGACTTGAAGTCAAAAATCGCTTAACCTATCCAACAAGTGACTTGACATCATCTTCATCGTTTAATGTTCTGGACAAAAAACAAAAAACTATAATACCCCTTTTCACCCCCCCACCCCCCCCCCCTGTGACGCAGAAACGATCTCGTGCACTGTTACTTTTGGTGATACCAATAATGCCGTTGGACAACTTATAAATTGTTAACCCATTCAGTAGCTTGGCAAAGATGTAATTTCCAATCTCCAATTCTGTAGGCTCGGAATAAGTCAAGCACAATTTCAATAAGCTCCATATGTTGACCAATATGAATAGTTTGGGTCTTCACTGAGGATCTTGTTGAATTGAATCCATAATCCATTTGTTATGACACGTTCTCTCAATGTTTGCAACAGCTGTAAAACTTGCTCACTAACTTCTACATCCACTGTTTCATTGTGTTTATCTACAGAGAGGTCATGCAAAAGTTTTACTTCATCATCAAGATCTTGCAATGATGATTTTTCTCTAGCCCATGACTGAAACATTTTTCATTTCATCCGAAAAAGTGCGTCATGTGCCAACACATGCCCCCGAACAGCTAGATAATATGCTTTACCTTCCATCATAGCACTTGTAGAATTGTGTGCAAATGCGCCAGACTCCACCCAGACATCATCTGGGCCTGCATTTTCCATATGCTGGCCATTGGCCTTCATAAAATTAAATAAGATGTGCAAGCCACCAATCATTACTACAACATTATCATATTTATCAGGATTTGACCATTGTAGTTCTTTTGTTTAATTCGACAATCACAACATGTTTCTGGTCGAGATGATGCATCATCTCCAAGAATTTATTCAAAATGGTCACCACAGTATTGTTTTCATCAGCATCGGCCTGTATTATAGGCATCATTCCAACAACTGTTACTGTTGCTTCAGAAACACCACATGCAGCATAGAAAGCTGCTCATGATGGAACATTTTGTTTATCTTGGTTGTACATACGAGCCAATATCCAAGTTTTGTTTGAAAGATTTGAAATGGCTTGGCATCCGTTTCCCATGTCCTATATTTCTGGTTCAACTCTATTTCTTATGATCGGATTTGGCCTTTCACCAGTGTATACATGTGCGATGTCAATGGTGTGAAATTTCTCAAGTAGTTTCTTATCAGGTATTCTATTTCTTCCTGTTTTTTACAGTCGTTTGTGCTGGTGGTGGTCTACGTTGCCACAAAACACATTGTGGGGCATGGAACGTATTTTCCCCATCTATAGTCTCCTCTAAAACATCGATGTTGTCAAATGATGAAAGTCTTCTACGACCAGGTGCGTATGGCGATATTCCAGTTGGAATATATATGTAACCATTCCGTTCATATCTACGTAAAATATAATTGGCTATTGAGTCAATTCTACGAAGTGTATCAATTCCAACAATATGACCGGCTGCATGGCAGATGTTTACCATTTTTTCTGAACGTGTAGCGATACCACGCGATACCACGCCAACTAGTATCATCAATTGGTGAATCTTTTAGATCCGCTCGCAATTGAAGAGCAGTGTAGTCGAGTTGCATCAGGTGTCAACTTAGGGCGTTCTTCATCAGACGAGAGTGAGGAATCATCTGAATGATATATTGCAATAGTCTTCTTTAAGGTATTTGATACAGCAATATTTGATATATCGCGTGGGTAAAACAGCAGTGATGACTTAGGATCTAGTTGACGGGATGTACTGGCCCTTACTCCCACAATTTGTGTTACTGCCTCATATTTTGGCGGCCATTTTGTTTTTTCGTTTTTATGACATTTAAAACGAAAAGAAAGTTTCACAACAACCCCCAGTGACGTTCAATGGTATATAATGGATATGATGAAGTAACAAACAATTTCCATATGTTGAAATTATATCATATGTTGGCTGGCTGACTGAACATCAATTTGACGATTTTAATTAATAATAATAAATAAAAAAAACTGCTATCATGTTTTAATTGTCATAATCGTGTTCCTTGACCCCGAAACCATTATATTACACACCAAAATCGTTAAAATAGGATACATATTGATAAAGTTATTGCGATAAAAAAATAGCGCCAGTTGGCGGCCATTTTGTTTTCGCTAATTTAGACACTTTCGGATCGAAAAAAATGATGTCAGCAGGCTAGACGACATTCCTGAGTTATCAAACTACATGTCTGTGTTGTTGGTTTGCTGGTAAAAAAACATTTGCCATTTATTCCTTTTTTCGATAAGATATCTAGAGTGAGTGGAGAAGAAATTATTCACCCTGGAAACTTCGGTTCTCCTACACTTTGCTGTGTATTATGAGTGTTCAAATGGGTACGTGGTATTCCCTCCAGAAGTAAACAACCGCGATAGTTATGATTGATGATTCAGCTTAGAAATGTAGGCATCAGATGGGACCAACTATAGATTAAAACATAGAATTGATCATTCCATGAGATAAATAATTATGTCATCTTACCATGTCGTCGCCTCGGAGCTAAAGGATCCTATCTGCCACTCTAACGAGTGTCAGATAGGATCCTTTAGCTCCGAGGCGACGATGTTCCCTTCTGACAAGAATGCAAACTGCGTTACCTCCTTTAAAATATATTCACGGGATATTTTTGGATTAAACCCTTACAACGCTGAATTATTTTTGTATAATTCATGGAGACCAAAGGGCTTTTTCACCTTTGAAATCATCATAAATGTCTTAGTTAACTTTTCCCGCTTACATTTGAAATCGCTTGTTATGGTTCTACTGCATAGGATCAGCACAGAGACGGTGGACAAGCACCAAACCGCCTTAGTATCAGCACAGAAATGGTGGACAAACACCAAACCACCATTGGATCAGCACAGAGACGATGGACAAACACCAAACAACCATAGGATCAGCACAGAGACGGTGGACAAACACCAAACAACCATAGGATCAGGACAGAGACGGTGAACAAACACCATACCGCCATATGATCAGGACAGAGATGGAGGACAAACACCAAACAACCATGGGATCAGCACAGAGACGGTGGACAAACACCAAACCGCCATAGGATCAGGACAAACTCTTCAACGACAAAGGCAAGCTGTAGTGAGTTATGATCATATTAAGCATGTTAAGTGTTAATGGTATAGTATAGTGGGTAAGTACCCTACTTTACAATGTGAATGCAAACAGCATTAACTGTTTACTTGACAAATAAGCAACTACTGCTGTTTGTATTTGCAGGGCAGCCCATATACATATAAAAACCCTACTTATGGATACAATATAGTTTACATGCAGTTGAATTTAGCGTACTTACCAGTACTTAACGTGACGTCGCCCAGTACTGAGTGCTAGTATTAGGCGGTCCTCTGATCATTTATTATCCACGCCTTCAAAATAGGCTATTTACAGCGCGTCCTGTTGTGGTGGACACTCTTGTCACCAGAGTTTGCAGGGCATAGTAGTTCACATACACCTTGTACACTTGATCATTCAGTGTATTTTAACCGCCAGAGCCGCATATATTCGGGTTCTCATTTTTTATTACCACATTAAGTACCACATTTTAAAAATGTTAAACATGTGACATCAACCAGCAAGATTTGAAAAGAGTTGACCTCCATTTTGTCAAATCTAAATAATTTTCACTCACTTGAAGTTGTGGATTGCGCCGGCGAGACACAACTATAAGTGGTGAAAATTTAAATTGAATAAGTGGTTATTGGTGCGATGAAAATAATGGTATCTCTGCACGTTTATTGACTAAGCGCTGACAATAATGTTATTCGATGATTAATTTGCACCATACCAAACGCCAATTCAGTTAAATAGAGGTAATATTATTAGAATAGTTCGTGTGATTATGTCACAACTATGTACGTTCATGAACAAATAGGCCTATTATCTGATTATACAACCAGAGAAGACAGAGGGTCAGCTAAATAAATCCACCCTTCGTTGATTTCTGTATATCGTACGTGCGTGGTATTATTATTTTTTATTTTTTTGTACAAAAAAACATGATCAGCTTCTTTCTAAAATCAATAATTTTGACTTTTCATTGACTTACTTGATACATGCTACCCATTTAATATCAGATGCACAAATGCGTTCTGGTATGTAAAAATCTTTGTTTTGCGCATGAAAGTATTTCTACAGTCTTTCACATGAAAAAAACATTTATGTTTTAAGCGGATAGGACAGGCCAAGGTGTCAACAGATGTTGGTGGCTATATGGCAATATGGCCTACATAATAACCGAAGCGTAGCTGCTATTTGTGGTGATCCTGTTTGGACATCACGCCTTGAAGATGCGGGGCCTCTCCCGGGTATGTGTGCATGTATTAAGCTAACCGGATTATCAGGATCTCAGCCTGGGGGTAGGGGGAGCAGTCTTGCGCCGCATGGATCCAGTGCTGCCCAGTACACCGTCGCGGTATCCTCAGTAATTACGTTGGGCTGGTCGGGCTCGCAGGGGTGCACCCTGTAATTAGTCCAGTATCGCGTGGACAGCCACAGAGAATGTTAGATTCCTGCTGGATCTTGAAGGCGAATACATCCATCCTGCAATTTCCACATCCCTCGACGTGTAATCCACTCTATACTTTATATCGCTACAGCACATAACATAACCAGCAAACACAATACATGTAACCAATGTTGTGCCCACAAAGAAATATTACATTTTAAATCAATAACGTTTCGGCATTAAAACAACAACACTCTTTCAATGCTCTACAAGCAATGCTGGTCTAACTAAATGCCTCTAATGGCGCGTCTTTGTCCCACACGCTGCACATCTGTTAATACTGCCACGATAGTACCGCGCGATAATAGAGGTACATCTAGGAAATGCATCCATGAAAAAAGAAGACATTGCTTCAAACTGAGTTAATGCCAGACGAGACTCGCCGACGTTGGTCAAGCATTAGATCAGGTTCGTGTTTGCACGGGACCAGTCCCTTCGTGTCTCATTTCAACTCCCCGAGGAGCACAGCCTGTCCCGTTATCATTTCCATGCACTTATTATACACATCTCAATCTCTGCCATACCAAATAAGCCTAATCTTTCACACTGGAGTGAAGTAAAGCACGTTACATTTAAGTGTTGTGCCAAAATGACACAACATGCAAACAATACAATAAATCTATTCTGGAATTTCAGAAAAAACACACCACTATCTGGGCGCAAGTATACAACGCTACCATACGCTAAACGCCAACATAGTAACGCTATCCAGATTCTTCAAAGAGTTCCCAACATTTTGGCTAAACGAGAAAAACATGAACCCCAGACGTCTGCATGCGAGGAGAGCAGCTCGTCCAAGGGGAGCCACAAAAGAGAATGCGATGATTGTGAGTGGGAGGTGTATGGATTTACTCTTAACTAAAGTGTCCCATCTACCACTCTATTGTCCCATCTACCACTCTAATGCGTGGACGATAAGCCGAAACGAGTTATTTCAGTCTAGACACCCGGTAATATACAAATGTGCATCAATCAATATTGCCCACACCTGCCGCGGTATTTCATTGATTTTCCGATTAGACACACACACCAACTAGTAGGCGCTATTCACATCTCAATAAAAATTAAGTTGAAAAATGTATTTAAATCAATGTAGAACTGTTTCTGGGAGTATGAATAAAATATTAATCTCCTGGAGATCAAAGAGTGTAGGTCTATCTGTAACTTTACAAAGTGACAGATCGGACCCTTTTATGTCATGTGGTGCTGAATGATTTGTCTTCAAAAGGAATTTAAAAACACAACTTAATACGTTTATTTAGATGTTGACGATTCAGTTGCATGAATAAGAATACAAAAATGTCTGAACCAGAGGTTATATCCTGGGTCCAGAATTATACGGTGATTGGGCAAGACCCCGAGATGTTCCGACAGCAGTCTTTTTATAAAATAAACCTCAACTTGAGTGTGCTACTACAGTGCATACAAAATATGAGATGAGGTGCATACAGATTGTCATGTGGTACACACAAAATATGATATGTGATGTATACAAAATATGTCATGTGTTAGAAACAAAATGGGACATGTGATGCATACAATATATGGGATGTGCTGCATACAAAATATGTCATGTGGTGCATACAAATTATATGTCAAGTGGTGCATACAAAATATGAGATGTGGTGAACACAAATGTCATGTGGTGCATACAAAATATGTCATGTGGTGCTCACAAAATATGTCATGTGGTGCTTGCAAAATATGTCATGTGGTGCACATAAAATATATCATGTGGTGCAGCAAGGTATCTTCAACAGGTGGACCAACACCGGGGGGTGCTGTGCTCTTTTAACCCTCTGACCGCCGGTGCCGAACATATTCGATACCTAATGTTTCTATCAGCACATTAAGTACCACCTTTAAAACATGTTAAGCATAAAATGTGACATCAATCAGCAATATTTGAAAAGAGTTGACCTCCGTTTTGTCAAATCTGAGTAATTTTCACTCACTTCGAGTGGGGGGGGAATTCATATTGACTAATTTGGCGGTTAAAGGGTTATTATTAATTGGTCTAAGAGATAAGCCGACTATATAAAGTTGTGTTAAAACGCAAAAGGTTCAAGGGTTGTGCTGACTCCAAACGTCTGTTTCACAGATTGACCATTCTCACACAGCACACCATCCTGGCGGTGCCTAGAACTACCGGGCGAGACACTGTTTCTCTGCAATATGACTTGATGATGTAAAGGTACGCCGTGGCGTCTGGGCTTCTTCTTGATTTAATTAGCACCCTCACACGTCTTTCAGGAGTCATCCAAGAAGACGGACGAGAGCACTGGGAAGCATACAACGTAACAGCGATGGAGTGGGAGAGCACGCACGGTACCTGGTCGTGCATAGCAAACATCACGTGTTCTTTTTTATATGAGAAGTTAAAGCTGAAGTGGCATCGAGTAAGCAGCAGACTATCATCCAATGTTAGGTTAGTGTTGGACCAGCGTCGTAGACGGTGGTCCAACATTAACCTAACAGCGGGTCATAATATTGTGTTAGCAGGGAAGTAAGCGAAAAAAATGTCCTGGATATCAGCAATACATTTTAATTTAACATTTTTAAAATATTATATTCTGATAATTATATAGTCTGATGTATTACAGAAAAAAAATACCAAAATGCATCAGGCAAATTTGGACTTTTTGACAACCACTCTAAACATCGGGTGATGGGCTTGTCAATTTAAAATTATGTTCTCATCCATAACTTGAATTATTATATAATAGAGACGATGTGAGCCGCAGTCATATTCATCATCCAAATGTATGTGCACTTTCCTTTTCTATGGTTAATATCGGTAATCTGCTGCTATACATGTATGTAATGACAAATAACAGTAACTACTATAGTTATACAGGCAAACAGTCCTCCTTTTTTGTCCTTGTAAAGGTAATTTGCATTAGGCCGAAATACTATTATTCTGAGCCCATAACCAGGTTCAGATTCAGATTCATTTATTTGATCGAAGAAAGTACACAGTAATATATATATGCAGTGGTATGTATATTTGTTGGTCAGGAGACCTCAACTAAGACCAAGCAATGGTCGCTAGCGTGGAGGCCACCTACCTTACATTACATAAAAATATTTCAAATACATATTATTGAAGGTGATGTTACCTCCCTGGCTGTCACCTCAGTACTAAGATAGCTCGAAGACCAAGGCGACATACAGGGAGCTATCATCATACATTATAAACCAATATTGTGAATAGAAAAACTATTATATAATAGTAGGCCTAAGTATCATGAAAGTTTATTATAATAAAATGACTAATACATTTAAGAATTCAGTTGCAATAAATACTAGAACTAGAACAGGTAAATTAGACCCTTCAAAAATTAACACTCCGTCAGACTGTAAGGTATAGGCAATATGATAATTAAAATAGCCGAAAAATGTGTTGTAATACACAAACATAATATTAAATTGCGCTACAAACATAGCACCGAGGAATATGACAAATACTGTCGTAGCTGTTTAATATTGATGATTTTGCATAAGTGATGCCACCTTGCAAACTGTGAACAAAAAACTTTTCCTTTATATTTAATGGGCAGTCATTGATTACATCGGTTATATTATATAATAGGCACTGTCTAGCAAATTCATGTTTTATACGACATTTATATAGATCTTGATTCATTGTATTATACTTATGTCCACTTGTTCTAAACCGGAGATTCAGAAAGAATGTGGGCAAAGTGTGTTTTAAGTATTTGTAGTATAATTTAAATTGTTGTATTTTAAAAATATCCTCTGCTTTTAAAATATGCAAGTTTTTAAATAGTGGATCTGTAGGGACAAACATTTTGTTTTTTTGTTATAATTCAAAGACATTTCTTTTGCAAGTTATCTAGTTAGTATGGCTGGTGTCCCCAAACTATGAGCGAAAAATTTATGTATGGTGATAACAGTGAGTTGTAAAGCGTGATTTAAATATTTAAGGGTATATGATTTTTCAATCTTGTTAGGACGCCGATGATGCGTGATATTTTCAGGACAATGTGGTCTATGTGATCATTCCATTTCAATTTCTTATTAATAATTAAACCTGAGAAATTAAAGTTTTCGACACATTCAATAACGTTATTGTCTATTTGTATTAATGGTATAGGTGTTTGTTTTCTTGCCGAACAAAAAACAATAAATTTGGATTTATAAATATTTAGAGAAAGTTTGCTCACTTTAAACCATATTGACAATTTTGCAAGTTCTGCATTGATAATATCTGTATTATAAATATTATTCTTCGTTATTACAGTCGTGTCGTCTGCAAAACGGATGAAATGAAAGAGATTGAAAGATTTATGTATATCATTCATATAAATTAGGAATAGTAAAGGCCCCAAAAATGGAGCCTTGAAGCACCCAGAAGTTATTTTAAAGAAATTTGAGTCAGTATTATCATAATGTACATATTGTTGTCTATTTGTTAAATAACATTTTATTAAATGTATAGATTTTCCTGTTAGTCCATAGAATTTTAATTTGTATAGTAATATATCATGGTCTAAGGTGTCGAATGCTTTGGATAAATCAATGCATATAGCTAGAGGTACCCCGCCTTTATCCATTTTAGATAACAACCTGTTTACTAGTTCTAGAGAGGCCAATTCCCTGGAATGCCTCTTCCGAAAACCATATTGACTCTCGTAGAATAAATTTGAATCTTCAAAAGATTTGTATAGTTGTTGATAAATTACTTTTTCAAAAAGTTTGGATATTGATGGTAATAGAAAAATGGGCCTGTAATTCGAAAATATATATTTATCTCCCTTTTTGAATAATGGTATGACTTTTGCTATTTTTAATTTGTCAGGGAATATACCCGTTGTTAGAATCTGGTTCACAATGAGTGTTATTGGTTTAACTAAATTTAGTTTAATAGATTTAAGTAAGGTGTTTGATAACCCATCACATCCTGTACTATTTTTGCTATCTAAATCGTCTATCAGTTTGCTAACAAAATCTTCTCCTAGGAGCTTAAAGATAAAATTGTTATCATTTTGATTTAATAACTAGTTTTTAAAATGATATATCATCGTGCTCATGTTTCTTGAATGCATATTGCACTCAGAGGTGGACAACATTGTGTTACCTCATTTATAAAAAAAATCAATCTCATCAAATTTTGATCTAAGGCTTGCAACATTAATACTTAATACTGTAAACGATTTGTCATTATCTTGTAGAAAAGATTTGTGGTCATAGTAAGGAGAGTGTTTATCAAAAATCAAGGTAGAATTATCAAATTCTTCTTCACTATTATGATTTTGTAATAAATCGGTCAATGTATTATTATTTTCGCCTTCTATATATTACAAGGGATCGTTATCGATGTAAAATTTGGGTAAACGTTATACTAACGTCAAATATAACAAGAGTAATAATGCTTAGGCCTACTACAAAGTTGAAACATATACATTTGTAAATGGTCATGAATCTGCATAATAACAAGGTGCAAAAAAATGGAAATAGTGCAGACAAAACGAAAGTGCCGACATGACTGTACAGCAAAAATTGTCATGGTTGTCACACGTTGTGCGTGACGTGTTGATATCCCGACAGGAAAGAGTGGGGAGATGTACAATTCCAGATGATATGATTTGTCGAACCAAAGTTGTTAGGATGCCGGTTCATCGTCTGTTACGTTAGACCAATATCAAAACAACATCAGTTCAAAGGCCCGCGCCTGCCGGGGTAACATACATTTCATACATAATAATTTCACCCTCACCAGACACCAGACGCCAATCATTGCCGGTCCAAAGGAACGAGCAATTACATTTGTTATGGCTTAATAAATTGACAACAGCTAAATAAAATATCTCAATGTATGAGGGTGTAGAACATTTGACTCATCTCCTATGCGCCTGTGGGTAAAAAAAATGCCAGGCACCGTCACATTAATGCATGGAACTTCGCACAATTATCATTATGTGAACCGTCACAATTGAGCCAGTTTTAATACACTAAATTAAATGAGATTACTGGATATATATTATACTCTACTTTAGAAAAAAATCATCAGTATTACGTTGGAATACGAAAATATAGATTAGTGGATAATAATATACTCCACTAAAAGATCAACAGTATTACTTTGGAATACGAAAACGCATATGGCTATGTTCACAAAAATGATAACATACAAAATGGTTACAGCAACATGGCTTGGTGGATATGGTCGAAATGAGGTATTTTTATGACAAATGTAAGATCAAAATTAGGCAATAATATCCTATGTTTTTTATGTCTTAAAGTATGCAATGTTACTGCATGTGGAGTAACATTGGGGTAGCATTGCATAATACAATACAGTACCATCCCAGTGAACACGGGGCATTCACCCACGCTGCTTCAATGTTGGGCCAGCGTCGAAGGAGGCGCGCCAACATTGAAGCAGCATTGGGTGAATGTCCGTGTTGGCTGGGATGAGTCAAATTATGAAATGTTGACAGTTGGAATTTCAAATAACTTGCTAGATATAAATGTATGTGTAAATTGGGGATGTGCGCCAACGTGGTAGGGGCATTTTTTCAAAAACTAACATCTATTTTGTCTCGAATTGATACGTATAGTGTAGTGGGGTTTCTTTGATGGTTTTACTGCAGTGCAGTGTTGTTGAATTGCGCTTATTCTATTACTACTATACGGCAAGCCGATTCGTGCAAGGCGCTCACACAGAGTATGGAACGACTGTCTATGGCTAACGTGCCACCTTTTGTGACGCTGTCTTTGTTCAATGCTAATGGTACCTTATTATGTACCACGTTACTTTCAGGTGGTCTGCAGATTATAACTTCCTGTATAAGGTCACCAGGGGTCATGAAAGTATGGTACCCTTGACCCTTAGGGTGGTATAAGAATAAATAGGTCGAAACCCAAGCCAAGTACACATGGTGACATGGGTAGGTGTTGGGTGTCATAGGGGCTTATCCCAAGGTCATGGTAAGGACATCTAAAGGTCACAGCAAGGTCAAATCAGCTCAAAATGGTTGAAAGCAGATTATTGGACCAGAACTTCGAATAAATTGTTCGGAAGCCAACCCAAGTACACATAGTGACATCGGTTGGTGTTTGATACCATAGGGAAATTATCCCAAGGTAATGGAGAGGTGATCTCAAGGTCACAGCAAGGTCAAATCAGCTCAAAACAGTTGAAAATAGCTTTTTTTCTTGTTTTCTAACATTATATTCACTTGTAATGTATTTGATGGCTTGAAGCATATCTAAATGTAGATCCCAACACAGACCTACACCAAAACAAGCCGAGAGGTTACATGGATAATTTATATTACACATTCCTATGCAATCCTAATGTTCAAGGGCACCATACTTCGATGACCCGTGGTGACCTTGTACAGGAAGTTATAATCTGCAGACCACCTGCAAGTAACTTGGTACATAATAAGGTTAAAAAATATAGTCTACAAAAATACCCAGGGGGGAGGGAGAGAGAGGAGCTCGACTTTCAGCCCATGGTCTACAAGGAGAGTGAATAAATAGGATCGATTGATTGCTGGGAGAAGTGATCATATGTCCTCAAAAGATGCACGACAACACTAATGAATGAATAAATGAATGAATGAATGAATGAATGAATGAATGAATGAATGAATGAATGAATGAATGAATGAATGAATGAATAAATGAATGAATGAATGAATGAATACACGTGTGGAGTCGCGAGGGTGAGGAAACACAACTTCAAACTTCAATGTATAAACATTTCTTTGATTCCCAATAACAGTCTACTCAGGGATTCCTGGTGGATTTTAAGTTTTGGGGGGGGGGGAATTGAGAGTATTTGGGGGGGGGGGAGTGGCCAGTTTTAGAGGGGGGGGGGGGAATCTCCCCCCTAAAAGGGCCTCTAGGAAACTCATGGTCATGCCTAGCGCTCAAAGGGTTAAACACCCTCGTCACGGTCGTACATAGCATGGCACATTTTGAATCAATTTATTGAAACAAACGCTATAAAATAATATGATTAAAATAATATTCGGCCTGAGCTTTTATTTCATTTGATAGGCCTATAATAAATGCACTACTCCATTGCGACGGCGTCTAATTTGTATTATGTTGACGAGCGGTGACATTGCATTATTACCTTATTGTTATCAGCCCTTACGACGCTGAAATATTTGTGTATAAACCACATGTGAAATATGTATCTATAAACCATGAAGCCCAAGCGGTTATTTTCAATTTGAAGTCATCATAAAATGTCTTAGTTAACTCTTTCAGCTTCATTTGAATACCTATGTTATGGGTCAAAAGCCATTATCATGATTTTAAACTTGTTTAAATATTTCGGTGCGGGAACCGACTTTTGGCATCGGAATCAGACAGCTTTAGACGTCTAAAGACGGTCTCCGCGCTGCAATTGTTAGCTTTACTGTACAAAGTATACTGTAATTATGTAGGTCCATAATAATTATAAGATTAAATTCAGAGTAGTTTTATATGTGCGTCACATTATCACTGATTAACTAGACATTCATCGGAGGTAATATCTTACCAGACAAAAGAACGAACCAAATAAATGTAAAGCTTCTGACTATATTTTCGAAAGACCCACGTGGAAAATTATTATGGATCATCATAATAGGATGATCGCTGCTGTGATAGCTGGACAAACTGTTGAATTTAGCTATGGGCCTATAGTTAAAGGGACATGCCCAGGTCTAAAATCATCAAAAAATCGGTGATTTTATTTTGGCTTCCTAATATGACCATATGATGTAAACATGTCCATAGACTATAACTGCAATTTTATTTTATTTTTTGTGCTACGTACGCACTTACCAGTTAGGCTAAATATAGGGACGAAATTCCCGTATTTCTTATTTTTTACATGGTTGTCAATATAAATCAGGAAATATGCGCAGCAGAAAAATTAAACAACTTTTGCAGTTCTATGATTTTAGACCTGGGCATGTCCCTTTAACTTTCTGGTGCATGTACATCATCATGGTCATAATTATGTCCAAAACAAAAACGTTTTGCAACGATTGTAGCGCTACCAATCCAGGACTATAGGCTACTAGTAAATGAAACGAAATGAATCGAGTTTTAGGCCACTGTTGTGCACATAGAGCCTTAGAGGCTAAATCGGGACAGGATAACCTCCTGAGGATGGTGAGATGAATGAGATGACATCGCCCTCCAGAGACAGGACTCGAAATTCAAACCCTGGTGGTCTGAGGTCGAGCACACTACCTGTCGGTCACGCAGGCTCCCACCAATACTGAGTTTTACGAGTGGATGGGGAAGAAACATTTGTATTTATTTCAAACCGCCGAGACCGGAAAACAAGCCCCGAACTCTAGCGTGAAAGGGTAAGCGGAGCGAGTCGCCTCGTCCACGACTAGCGTGAAAGGCAGCGGTGCTAACCACTACCCTAGGACACCCGCCCACTATAGACAAGTAACAGTTAAGCCTAAGCTAATGCAAAATTCAATAAATTATAAACGTACCTCCCCATAGCTCCACGAAACACAACAATCTAGTGCTGTGTGATATCAGCTGATCACGAGGAGACCTACGAAGTCAGCAAAAGTCACTCTCTGCAACGTGTTACTGATATAGTAGAAATCCTACTTGACCTACGCTTTGAAATGTAGCCAACTAACGTTGTGTACACTGATACATCGTCGCCTCGGAGCTAAAGGGTCCTATCTGCCACTCTAACGAGTGTCAGATAGGACCCTTCAGCTCCGAGGCGACGACATGTACATGATAACCATAGTCATGGTGCACATGTCGTATATACTTGAAGTAAATCATTTTTATTAACAAATTCCACATGGAAATGCTCTTACCTCTTTCTGCGTGTCTTCTAGGAAGATGGGGTGCTTGTTGATAGCCGGGATACATGGGATTAGTACACTCCAAGTTCAAAGAGTAGGCCCACCACGTGGTGTGGGAATCTCCTAGCAACCGTCTCATACACAGGCCACTGTACAGTTCGTGTCTCTGCAAAACAATTAATGTCATCGTAAATTACCGTGTGTCACATATGTCGTGTGGACCACGGCACTATCGCTGCTCCCATGCTAAATCCCTGATCTTACCATTTTTCACAATGCTGGGTCGCCACTACGCCATGAAGAGGTTTACACATGTATACGATAATGCACCTATCATAGTGTCGCAGTCGATGGCAGCATTCGTTCATGGTGTACAGTTTGGCCCAGTTTAGCATTTTTTTCCAAATTTTATTTTGAAAACTTACAACGAGTGGGACGCATTCAACACCACTTAACATGCTAAAGTTTATTTCAGGAGTAAGCAAGCATATCATGCTTGCAGGGGCATAACTTATTTAAATGAAGGCAGGTAAGAGCTCAAATTTGGAGTGGAACACTTTTCTTTATCATCACTTCGAATTGGATATATTATAATAAGGAAGACCCTATTATATAGAAAGTTTATCGTGTTCGTGATAGCAAATGTAATAAATTGTCTTGTCTTTTATTATTCACAAATATGCCTATATTACATGTACAATATTATGGATAGAACTTAGAGCAGATTATCATGACTATTTCGCTACATATCCCAGCAAAGATTTATTATAGCTAAGTAAAGACGAATAAAAACATAATACAAAATAATATATAACTAGAAAGGATGTTCCGTCTAGCATGTGAGCCCACGGCAGCAGTGTATGATATTGAAAATGCTTAGGAGACACAAGACGTTGAATCAATGTTGGTTCAACGTTGGTCCAGCGTCGTAGACGTTGGATCAACGGTGAACCAACGTTGATTCAATGTTTTGTGTCTGCTGGGCATGGTCATCTAAACCAATGGAAAGGCCTCACTCTGGAGGAACTGCCTACGTCATCACGGTGTCCCTTGTAACAGGTAACTATGCTTGATTACGTCGACGATCACAGGTACTATAGTCTATATACTATTAACCGTGGTAAATGATTTTCGCAGATGTTTTAGTTAATTCTCATGAATTTTCCTAAAATTGTATACACACTAATTCCCATTCATGTCGCCACTACCTTGGAAGTTTCACGAAGTTTTGATAGGTATTTTAGAAGTTAGACAATTTGACATGTAATAATTAAATATAAACCCATTAGCTTTGTATCAGAATTATAATACATGTCAAATGGTTTAACTTCTAAAATAGGAAATAGTGTGTGTAAAATTTCATGAAAATTGGTTCAGAATTGACTGTGAAATCCACAAAATTCATTCACCCTGGTTGATGAATTTAATGTGAATCTGACAGTATGTGCAGACATATACAGTATAAAGGGTGAGTACCCTACTTTACAATGTAAATGCAAACAGCAGTAACTTTTAATTTTACAAATAAGCAGCTACTGCTGTTTGTATTTGCAGGGCAGCCAATATACATATAAATACCATACTTACAGATACAACCTCCTTGTTAAAACCCTGTTGTATTTGCTATTTAAAACGATAAATCGTACCGGAAGTTGTACCTACACTGTCTGTCAAGATTCTGAGCATTATTATGTCATAGTGTTTAAATTTGTCTTTTTTCCTGACATAGATAAAGATTGTTCTCAACATGCAGCTGGCCATGAATAGCACACAGGCATAGTATGGAACAGCCCATAGAATAATGTCAAATGATATATAACTGATGCCACAGGCCTATCATGTAGGGATGACAAGGAACGCTGAGAGCACTGGAGAGTGGTATGTTCAGGATTTGTTGTGACACTGACCCAACATTAAACCAACTAAACAGGGTATTAAAACGGTTCGATTTCCCATGTTATCCCAGTGTACGTGTGCTTATATCAGATGCATAATACAGAAAACATCTACATATTACGTAGGGCTTAGTTGACACACACACATCTGGTGCCCCGGGTCGGGGTCGCCCTTGTTTCACCCCACCTTTTTCCTCCTACACTCGACTGGTGCTTTTTTGCCAGCGGGAATAAACGCAATACCGTATAACACAGTGGAGTACACCAGTGATACACACGTGAGATACAGTGAGGCAGTGTCCCGAGTGCGGCGGGGGGGGGGATATACTGACACTACACATGTCAACGTCACGCCCCCGATAATGTGCTCACGTGAAGATTAAAATTATTATTATTGTATTATTTATGTATTATAATATCACTTAATATTTCATCTTGTTCTCATATTAAACATGTTAATTACTGTTGTATTTTTGATCCAACCTATATTATATACATATTTATACATATATATAAATGGTATTTGAAAATATTTATGTTACATTTAATCATTGTACATCACCTCTTCACATTATGTTCTGCATTATATGTTTGTATATAGAAATACTTTATTTTATTACTATGTACTTTTACCTTTATAATTGACTATTATCATGTACTATTACATACTCCAAGCCATACCTATGGTTTCATAATCCTTATAAAAACTTAAAATACCACTGTTTGAAAGTGAAATGCGTCTGATCATCGCAAATAAAACAATATCCTAATACCTTGAATTTGAAAAATCTGAATAAAAATGAATACAATTTTTTGAAAATGGTACTTTTCCAGCATGGCGTGGCAGCTAGATTATCTATCAACAATGATTGTTGCTAAGTGAAAATTAATAATTTTATATCTGATGTCACCCAACCAGGGGCTTCTCTTGCAAGCAGAATTTTTTCTGGATTTTGATGATCGAAGGCCCGCGTTGAGTCTAAAAGCTCGTGATACAGTCCAGTCAACCATCCCACTCAGAATCTGAGACTGAAGGCTCGTAATACAGACTAGCCAACTATCCCACTCAAAATCTGAGACTGAAGGCTCGTAATACAGGCTAGCCAACCATCCTACTCAGAATCTGAGACTGAAGGCTCGTAATACAGGCTAGCCAACCATCCTACTCAGAATCTGAGACTGAAGGCTCGTAGTACAGACCAGCCATTGCAACTATCCCACTCAAAATCTGAAACTGAAGGCTCGTAGTACAGACTAGCCAACCATCCCACTCAGAATCTGAGACTGAAGGCTCGTAGTACAGACTAGCCAACCATCCCACTCAGAATCTGAGACTGAAGGCTCGTAGTACAGACTAGCCAACCATCCTACTCAGAATCTGAGACTGAAGGCTCGTAATACAGGCTAGCCAACCATCCCACTCAGAATCTGAGACTGAAGGCTCGTAGTACAGACTAGCCAACCATCCTACTCAGAATCTGGGACTGAAGGCTCGTAATACAGGCTAGCCAACCATCCTACTCAAAATCTGAGACTGAAGGCTCGTAGTATAGACTAGCCAACCATCCCACTCAGAATCTGGGACTGAAGGCTCGTAGTACAGACTAGCCAACTATCCTACTCAGAATCTGAGACTGAAGGCTCGTAGTACAGACCAGCCATTGCAACTATCCCACTCAAAATCTGAAACTGAAGGCTCGTAGTACAGGCTAGCCAACCATCCTACTCAGAATCTGAGACTGAAGGCTCGTAGTACAGACCTGCCATTGCAACTATCCAACTCAAAATCTGAAACTGAAGGCTCGTAGTACAGGCTAGCCAACCATCCCACTCAGAATCTGAGACTGAAGGCTCGTAGTACAGGCTAGCCAACCATCCCACTCAGAATCTGAGACTGAAAGCTCGTAGTACAGACCAGCCATTGCAACGATCCCACTCAAAATCTGAGACTGAAGGCTCGTAGTACAGGCTAGCCAACCATCCTACTCAGAATCTGAGACTGAAGGCTCGTAGTACAGACCAGCCATTGCAACTATCCCACTCAAAATCTGAGACTGAAGGCTCGTAGTACAGGCTAGCCAACCATCCCACTCAGAATCTGAGACTGAAAGCTCGTAATACAGGCTAGCCAACCATCCCACTCAGAATCTGAGACTGAAGGCTCGTAGTACAGACCTGCCATTGCAACTATCCCACTCAAAATCTGAGACTGAAGGCTCGTAGTACAGACTAGCCAACTATCCCACTCAGAATCTGAGACTGAAGGCTCGTAGTACAGACTAGCCAACTATCCCACTCAGAATCTGAGACTGAAGGCTCGTAGTACAGACTAGCCAACCATCCTACTCAGAATCTGAGACTGAAGGCTCGTAGTACAGACTAGCCAACTATCCCACTCAGAATCTGAGACTGAAGGCTCGTAGTACAGTCTAGCCAACCATCCCACTCAGAATCTGGGACTGAAGGCTCGTAGTATAGACTAGCCAACCATCCCACTCAGAATCTGAGACTGAAGGCTCGTAGTACAGACTAGCCAACCATCCTACTCAGAATCTGAGACTGAAGGCTCGTAATACAGGCTAGCCAACCATCCCACTCAGAATCTGAGACTGTAGGCTCGTAGTATAGACTAGCCAACTATCCCACTCAGAATCTGAGACTGAAGGCTCGTAATACAGGCTAGCCAACCATCCCACTCAGAATCCGAGACTGTAGGCTCGTAGTATAGACTAGCCAACTATCCCACTCAGAATCTGAGACTGAAGGCTCGTAATACAGGCTAGCCAACCATCCCACTCAGAATCTGAGACTGTAGGCTCGTAGTATAGACTAGCCAACTATCCCACTCAGAATCTGGGACTGAAGGCTCGTAGTATAGACTAGCCAACCATCCTACTCAGAATCTGAGACTGAAGGCTCGTAGTACAGACCAGCCATTGCAACTATCCCACTCAAAATCTGAAACTGAAGGCTCGTAGTACAGGCTAGCCAACCATCCTACTCAGAATCTGAGACTGAAGGCTCGTAGTACAGACCAGCCATTGCAACTATCCCACTCAAAATCTGAAACTGAAGGCTCGTAGTACAGGCTAGCCAACCATCCCACTCAGAATCTGAGACTGAAGGCTCGTAGTACAGGCTAGCCAACCATCCCACTCAGAATCTGAGACTGAAAGCTCGTAGTACAGACCAGCCATTGCAACTATCCCACTCAAAATCTGAGACTGAAGGCTCGTAGTACAGGCTAGCCAACCATCCCACTCAGAATCTGAGACTTAAAGCTCGTAATACAGGCTAGCCAACCATCCCACTCAGAATCTGAGACTGAAGGCTCGTAGTACAGACCTGCCATTGCAACTATCCCACTCAAAATCTGAGACTGAAGGCTCGTAGTACAGACTAGCCAACTATCCCACTCAGAATCTGAGACTGAAGGCTCGTAGTACAGACTAGCCAACTATCCCACTCAGAATCTGAGACTGAAAGCTCGTAATACAGGCTAGCCAACCATCCCACTCAGAATCTGAGACTGAAGGCTCGTAGTACAGACCTGCCATTGCAACTATCCCACTCAAAATCTGAGACTGAAGGCTCGTAGTACAGACTAGCCAACTATCCCACTCAGAATCTGAGACTGAAGGCTCGTAGTACAGACTAGCCAACTATCCCACTCAGAATCTGAGACTGAAGGCTCGTAGTACAGACTAGCCAACTATCCCACTCAGAATCTGAGACTGAAGGCTCGTAGTACAGACTAGCCAACCATCCTACTCAGAATCTGAGACTGAAGGCTCGTAGTACAGACTAGCCAACTATCCCACTCAGAATCTGAGACTGAAGGCTCGTAGTACAGACTAGCCAACCATCCTACTCAGAATCTGAGACTGAAGGCTCGTAGTACAGACTAGCCAACCATCCCACTCAGAATCTGAGACTGAAGGCTCGTAGTATAGGCTAGCCAACTATCCCACTCAGAATCTGAGACTGAAGGCTCGTAGTACAGACTAGCCAACCATCCTACTCAGAATCTGAGACTGAAGGCTCGTAGTACAGACTAGCCAACCATCCCACTCAGAATCTGAGACTGAAGGCTCGTAGTACAGACTAGCCAACTATCCCACTCAGAATCTGAAACTGAAGGCTCGTAGTACAGACTAGCCAACTATCCCACTCAGAATCTGAGACTGAAGGCTCGTAGTACAGACTAGCCAACCATCCTACTCAGAATCTGAGACTGAAGGCTCGTAGTACAGACTAGCCAACCATCCCACTCAGAATCTGAGACTGAAGGCTCGTAGTACAGACTAGCCAACTATCCCACTCAGAATCTGAGACTGAAGGCTCGTAGTACCGACCAGCCATTGCAACTATCCCACTCAAAATCTGAAACTGAAGGCTCGTAGTACAGGCTAGCCAACCATCCCACTCAGAATCTGAGACAGAAGGCTCGTAGTACAGACCAGCCATTGCAACTATCCCACTCAAAATCTGAGACTGAAGGCTCGTAGTACAGGCTAGCCAACCATCCCACTCAGAATCTGAGACTGAAAGCTCGTAATACAGGCTAGCCAATCATCCCACTCAGAATCTGAGACTGAAGGCTCGTAGTACACACCAGCCATTGCAACTATCCCACTCAAAATCTGAAACTGAAGGCTCGTAGTACAGGCTAGTCAACCATCCCACTCAGAATCTGAGACTGAAAGCTCGTATTACAGACTAGCCAACCATCCCACTCAGAATCTGAGACTGAAGGCTCGTAGTACAGACCAGCCATTGCAACTATCCCACTCAAAATCTGAGACTGAAAGCTCGTAATACAGACTAGCCAACCATCCCACTCAGAATCTGAGATTGAAGGTTCATAAAACAGACCACTCGAAATCAAGTTAAAAAAATTAAGATTGATGTCAACGTTTTATTGAACCTGAGAAAAAGGTAAAAACCCAAATGCTAAGAGTTTAAGTGAAATGGGCCCCTGATCTGATGGGCTCCTGATCTGATGGGTCCCTGATCTAATGGGCCCCTGCTCTCATGGGCCTCCAATCTTATGGGCCCTGATCTGGCCCAGAATGTAAGTTTAGAATAAACTCATGTTTAAAGGAACATTGAGGACAAAGTCATTTTTTAAATTAAGATTGTCTAACGCAATATTTAGACTTGCAAACGTTTTTGAAAACGACAGGTATTATTCATTGGGAAAATGGCTTCACCTAGATATTGAGCATATGGATGGCCACTATATAAACAAATTAAATGACAAAAATCTACGACACATTGATTAGCGATAATAAAGTTTTTGCTAAATCCGTAATATAACATGCCTGTCAGACGAGTATGAATGAGGGGAGTTGTCTGTGTATCAGTGTGTATTGCCGGTGGGAGGAAAATAAGTATTATACCCCGTTTATGCTAATGGTTCTGATAACATGCAGCTATTACGGCTATTATAAGACTGGACCGGTACGCGTAGTATTATAGTAGGCTATATATATATATATGCCGATATGTTCTGAATAATGACCTTATAAACCACGTCTTTGTCAACGTGCCAGCCGAACTCTATGGATATTTTCACAATAGGCACCACGCAATTCCCAGTGAACCCGAGAAGTTGAACCAATGCTGGATTAATTTATGGCTGGCGTCGCAAACGGTGGACCAACATTGATTCAAAATTGTTTTAACATCTCGTGTTTCTGGGAAAGCACCTTAGCAGAGGCGTTTTGGAACCGGTCCTCACTGGTTATCTCATGTGATATGAAAGGCAGACACTTGCCGAATTCAACAAGTTTAGACTATTTCAACAGTTATTTCATTTATGCATCCAGACTTAGACTGAGTCTGAGTCTGGATGCATAAATGAAATAACTGTCCTCATTATAATTGTCTGTCTTAGCGTTTTGTTTTGCGCAATCATTACAAAATGTTCTTTGTCCAGTTCAGTTTTCATTCCCGAGTGTCATGAGCAAAAGACGTAGCCCGCTGAAACAAAACTTGAAAATGAAGGTTTTAGCCACAGATCGCGCCCAATCGAAATCGTAGGACGTTTCTTTGGACGGTTCTATCATTGTAAGAGCCTCGCTTGATTAGGGTGCCAATAAGATGATTAAAATCAGTAACATTTCATCTACATGATCGCATGCTCAGCTCATGTGTCGAAATGTCAATAAGCTGTCCAAGTAAATATAAATTTCCAAGTTATGGACATATTTGTGATCACTCTCAGTCACCGTTATGATCAAATGATGAAAAACACTGATCTTCCGGGTGAACCAAAATTAATAAGACAATCCGCGTAAAGGTAAAAGACGTAGAATAACAGCCGCCTTCTAATGACCTGCTTATGGTGCATAATTTGCAAAATAAAATACATAGCATATGGTTGTGCTATGCTGGTTTAATGTTGCACCAGCATTATAGACTGTAGAACAACATTAAACCGCCAATTTGCTGCGGAGATGGTTATATTCATCTTCCCACACAAGGCTCGCTTCTCCCGAGGTCGTAGACCGAGGCCTTGCTGAATCAGTGTTAGAACCATCTATTGGAGTGGGGACTTTCAAGAAAGATTTTTCCTGTTTGACCCAAGTTTGACCTCTGGCATGAGTGCTGCTTTAATGCAGGGCCACTGTCCACGATGTCTGGTCACAGGAAGTATCACAGACAGCTCCCACCACATCTCACCAGACACGAGACGTTACATGCGGCAGGGTTGGATTAATGTTCAGCCAATGTCGCAGACAGTGGACCAACATTAGGTTGGCATTTAGTTAATGTTATTGAATATTCAATATCTAAATCATCCTCCCTACCCCAATAGGTGGATGATAACACTGATTCAGCAAGGCTCGGTCTGCGACCTCGAGAGCAGCGAGCCTGGCTGCCAGGAAGATGGTTATATTACACATTATGCAGTATTATTTCATTATGATATGCGGGTGTTATCTATGTATCATTAGTGACACTTTCAGTCTCAGAATCTGCCACAGACTCTGATATGTGACTTCACCCTGTATTGCACACCTCGCTTCTCGTGTCCTATAGGACCCAAAATAATGTACCTTCACCCGATATGTTATTGACCCTTTGAGCTCCAACATAGATAATGTATTTAATCTTAGATCAAGCAGTTGCAATTATTGTTAACAATGATATATACAATCATGTCACTCTAAGTACCAGTATTTATATGCTAGTAAACCAGATGAAAAACGACGACAGTTGTCTGGTTGTGATATGAATGAACGAATACTAACTTCACCCTTTCAAGCCTGATTTTTCCATTGTCATCTTCATCCACTACAAGCCGCGAATTGCTGTCGCAATTCTCGACTTGTAGTGGCTGAAGATGATTTACAGTGGTGAAAATTATTGTATTGTAAACCAGTTTCGTGGAAATTTCCCTTTTAAAACCCTTGTTTGTAGAAAAACTAAGTATGTTTTCAGGAATGTAAATTGATGCTTTAATGCATCGTGAGGGTTTAAATGGTTAACTATCTAAGGGTAGAACAACTTTAATTGACTGACCATTTCAATCAGATACCTTGACGGATAAAATAATGAAACGATTATATCTATTATCCAACATCCGCTCAGTTGAGTTATTAAAAGAGTGTATTTTCAAACAATTTAATTTCTGGGTAATCAGTTTTAGTTGCATACGTTCTTCGGAAATAACTCAAAGATTAATACCTAGATGTTTGCCCTATTTAATTTGTGAGGCGACTATGATGGTAGTTTTTTTTAAAACATTTTGTGATACCCGTACTGAGGTAATTTATGTACAGTTGGCACAAATGTGACCTATATACCATGCTTTCCACCAATCCTTCCACACCAAGCAAACGCCAGACGTTGGCTTAATCTGGGACCGACGTTACAGACGGCGAGCCAACGTTAAACCAGCAGGGTTTTATCGTATCGCGTTTGCTGGCAGCCCTGGGGCCAGTGATTCAGAAAGCTATTTATAGCCACGTGTTTTGATGGGTAAATCATCTGTTATTAGTGGCATGGTGCATAAATGCATATGAATGGAACCATTTATACATGGCAAGCGTGACACGAAGAGCTCGGCTCATTTTGGGATATGTTCAAAAGTAGAAATGTGTTTCGTCATTTGAAGCTGGGAATGGCGTCAGCAGTAAACAGTTTATCTGGGAGGATGTTGTACCGCTTATAGATATGTTAATGGATATTCTGTGAAACGCAGTGACGTCACTCGGTGAAGAAAAGGTTATATAACACCCCCTCCCTCATACTTCATTGTATTAGCCAGTTCGGTAAAAACAAAGGAAGTCAAGGTCATTGAATTTCACAGAATAGAGCATACATGTCTCGAATCAAGTATTATCGTACATCACACCTTGAGCAAGATCATACAATACCCCATATACTACGATTAGATATCGAAATCAATTAAATGTGAATTATACAAAACACACATTTTTTTTTTAAATGAGCTCAACCTATTTGACAGCTTGTTCCATATATAGCCGAGCTATTTTGTTAAAGTTCATATATTGTGCTTGTACAGTTTTTGCTTATTTAACCTTTTCACTACCATACATGACGGAAATTTCCGTCGTCATTCGTCAATGAACGTAACCATAAAATGACACAAATTTTCGTCAAATATATACTACATTTATGTATTTTTCGTCATTTGAAGCTGAAAAATTGCGTCAGCAATTCCAGCTTCAAATGACGAAAAATAGAACTCGTACACCAGTATATCTGGATCCTGGCATGCACCCCGGCCTGGAAGTCAAAGGGTTAAATAAAATGGTGTTCATTTGTTGGTAGATCTGCTGGTATCTGACTTTACAAATTGTAGATGTGTATTTAATATTAATATCAATTTCATCATGTATACATTTAAATGGGAAACACAGATCGGGAATATATCTGCGGTGACACATAGCGCTGATCGGCCCACGGCGCTGAATTGTGTACAGCCGCTGTCCTGCCACAGAAATAAACTGTGCCCAGTTCGGGGTTAAATCGCAATTCGCTGACTTACCTGCAGTGTACACGTCTTCACTACCATATTTCACGCATATAAGTGGAGATTTTTTATTGTTAGAAAAGGAAAGTAAGTTTATATTCATGTTATTTATCCGAAACTACACTTGAGGCTACCAAGTGATCTCGGGTGGAGTGGGGTGGAAACGCGAGATTTTGTGAGATGACGTCATCGCACGTGGTAGATGACGTCAACGCACGTGGTATCTGCCGTTTTTCTTGTGCTTCACGCACGTGTTTTTGTGTTGATCAACAAGTTTAAGGCGGTCTGACCATGCGCCTTCAGCGGACGAATTCTCCTCACATAGATGTCGCTCATGTCGCACTGGCGAAGGTTGATGTAAACTATATCGCCGTGAATTGTAGTTGTATTTTACCTAAATTCAGGTCCAATATGTCACATATCAGCTCAAGAATCACAGATATGTAAGAAAATATATTTATTATAAGCAAGATGATGTTAGATTGGCCATAGCTCATCAGATTAAGTCCAGAAGAGCAATTTAAAGTTGGTATCAAAGCCACTTTGATACTAGATTCACGGCTCTGTGGCTCGGCTACGGTAACACAGTGAGAGCATACCTAACGTTAGATACACTAGTATATCAGACATATATCAGTTAGACATCAGATGAATATATGTTTAACCCTTTGACTTCCAGGCCGGGGTGCATGCCAGGATCCAGATATACTGGTGTAGGAGTTCTATTTTTTGTCATTTGAAGCTGGAATTGCTAACGCAATTTCCAGCTTCAAATGACGAAAAATACATGAATGTAGTATATATTTGACGAAAATTTGTGTCATTTTATGGTTACGTTCATTGACGAATGACGACGGAAATTTCCGTCATGTATGGTAGTGAAAAGGTTAAAGTAAATTTAGTAACATGATGCTGAGCCATTTGAATGCGCTTAATTTCATTTACCTGGTACTGTGACCACAATGGCGCACACTATTTAAGTAAGCTTCTAACATGAGAAAAATACAACTGAAATTTTATTGCCACAGGGACATTAAATCCTGAAGTACGTTTGACCAAACCTGACATACATTGAGCCTTGGGAACCATTTTTAAATGTATTTTTATGAGTCCTACTGGAGGTCAATGTGACTCCTAAATCAATTAAATCAATCAACCTTTGCTAGTTATTGCCCGTCTACATAATATTAAAATTTCATATTACAATGTGCTTTAGAGATGGACATAACTTTTCATTTTTGGACAATAAAATACATTTTACAACGTCGCGCCTAAATCTCTAACTATTTTAGATCATTCTACAATACATCAGAATCAGAAGATGATTTTATGTGTCTAAATATTTTAACATCATCTGCAAATAATGATACAGTAGAAGAATATCCATTCGAAATGTCGTTTACATAGAGTATTAAATAGAAGTGATCCCAAAATTGACCATTGTGGTACACCAGATGTGACGTGCAAGTTCTCATACTGTTTGCCTTTCAGAATGACAGATTGTCTTCTTCCTGACAGATAATTAGTAGGCCAGTTTAAAACCAAAACGTCTTGAATTTATGCAATAGTAGATCATGTGTTACTTTGTCGAATGCTTTAGAAAAATCTAAAAATATGATATCATAGTGTATACCGTTGTCGAAATCATTGCCAAGTATGTCATAATTACTTATTAACAGAGACTGTACTGATCGCCTTCTCATACATGTTGATTTGCTGAAATGCGAGGATTCACAACTGAATATACTTTATTAAAAAATCGCTCTAATATCTAATAATCTATGCAGATCTGAAAGCGCATAGGCCTATATATGTGTGAATGATCGAATAATGTCGAAATCTAAACAAAATAAGTTGTTCCCCTGCTTACCATCATAAAGGTTATTGTCCAGCCAGTGCTCAATTTTTCAGGAGGTTGAAAATTGCAAATAAATGACTTGGAGTGCAACGGGTTAATGTTATACAAGGCAATAGCACAGGCGGGCAGATATATACGTTTTCGGTAAATTATATTTAATAATATTTCTTAAATCGGATGTGTGTGTTGCGTATCAATCAACACACAACTATTCTGCCTTGGGAAGCCAAATTACAGTAACTGCTTACTTGGAAAGTAAGCAGTTACTGCCTTTTGGCTTTGCAGAGCAGTATAGTACATTGTGTGTGCTTTCATGACGATAATAAATGTGACAACTAGATGATAATTAACTGTTGTATAATTATGACAAACAAGGCAAATACTGTCAACACAACATTTGTTGTTGCTATTGTGTAGATGTGCCGACATCGTCGTCATCCCACTGGCACGTTAATGACGTTGATTCAACGTCGCAACAACGTCGTGTGCACTGTAACATGATCAGTGGCACCAAGTATGCTCGGATGTACGTGCAACTGCGTGTGATGCTGTACCACATACGGAAGTGAGGTCCGCGTACTGCGATCACGTGTTTAGAGACTGTGTTACCATTGGACGTTTACACATCGTCCTACCAGCATGATGAGCTGTGCAACCCGCTGCCATGCTATCCGATTTACAATTTGGCACATGAAAATCGTTTCTTCTGACGTCTGTCGTGCTCGCTGCGGGGACGTGTAAAGGCTAACAGCAATGGCTGTTAACCGCCCTTTGTCTTTGCATGACAGTGGTATCATGGAGATAGTCGACTATCTACTATCTCCATGGTGGTACACATCTCTTCATTGGCATGCAGAAAGAACGAAATTCGATAGTCGAGTATGCATGAGGCGCAAAGCGCCGATTCTATTCAGATCTACGAAGCTATGGTAATTGAGTTATTTATCCGATTTAAAATACACAAAATATGTACATGCGTTTCAATATTTTATATAGAAAAATGCAATATCAATGTCAGCATGGTAGTACCATGGTTTAAACCCTATATTTTGCTCGACCTATCCAGTATTCACAATAAAAGTAGATTTGTAGAGCCAATTCTACTGTTTTAAAACTAGACAGGTGTATTTAAAACATAGAGTTCTGGGGACAGTAAATCAGACAAGGTGGTAGCCACTCAACACTAGACGTAAAACCAGCATTAACCAACATTGGCTCAAAATCTTTTGTTCATGGGCACGGCACCGATTCACAGCCGATATTGAATCTACACATGACAGACCCTTGGTCTGGTGCATCAGGTTTCGAAATAAAAAATAAAAATATCCGTCCGCTCATAATCATTCAATAGTGTGAGGAGCTTATATGGCCGAAAAGTAGAATGCTCGGCCTCAGACTGACAGGATTCGAATTTCCAATCGAATTTCCAATCATCACATCAGCGTGTCATCTGATCTGATAGCCCTACTATCGTAGCATCTTACCAACTTGGAAGAGCACTGGAAATAAAACTGACTATTTTCACATTTTTGAAAAGCCAGTTATTTTAAGTTTGTTACAGGCCGCTTCATGAGTAAACAGAAGGGTGGTTTCACAAAGGCAAACGGCGCTATCTGCTCACTTGAAAACTAAGTGGTTACTGCTGTTTGACTTTGCCGCCTAGTATCAGGCCTAGTGTCTCTATTCTATTGAAATTTGTTAACCCTTATAGCGCGGGGATCGACTTTAGTCAGACGTCAGATACTGATGACTAAAGTCGATCCCCGCGTACAAATATTTATAATGGCCGTAGACCCACAACATAGCTATTCAATTGAATCGGAAAGAGCTAACTAAGACAATTATGATGATTTCAAAATGATTTTTTTTTATTTGATCTCCATGGATTTTGCAACACGAATTCGGTGCTTTAAGGGGTAATTCAGACATCAGAGGATTTCAATGATCCCCAGTCGTACAATCAATCAAAAGATTATCTGCTGTCATACCAGTAATAGAAACATAATTCTTTAATACCCACATACGGATTTACCTGAAAGACGACTTTTATAAACATATTACGCGTTGTGGCTTTAGAAAACTCAAGAAAACAGCACCGTTGTGATCTGGCATGGTGTTAACCTACAATAATCGACCCAGTTACACTAATCCTAGGCGTTTTACAGTTGTGAGATTAGTCGGTAATTCCAACTTTAAAAAACATTAAAAAAACAAATATCATAATCAAAGGGTTTTAGTTAACAACCCACCTTCTTAGCCCCTAAAGCAAACACTGTTATGTTATTTAAATTTCCACCGATTTGTCTCGATACCGCTGCAAATAATTTTAAGAAGGTGTAATTTGATACCAGACATTTGCAAATGTTCATGTTTAATCACTCTTTCAGTTCCCAACAACAATGATTTCATCGGGTAATAAAACTTATCAAAAAATATTCTAGTCATGGCAAAAATTGTGTTTGACTACACTGACAACTTTTACCAGTTGAAAATAATTTAAGATTGAGAAAGCTATGACATAGTCAAAACCGCATTGTTGCAAAAGTGCCGTTCAAACAGAAGAGCTACAATGGAGGCATAAGACTCAAAGGGTTTAATTTCAGTAATATCAGAACGCTAATGTCACTACCCAGCCACATCAGTAAGTTAATGTCACTACCAAGTAATATCAGGATAATATTGTCACTACCCAGGAACATTAGCATGTTAATGTCACTACCCAGTAATATCAGGATGTTAATGTCACTACCCAGTAATATCAGAATGTTAATGTCACTACCCAGTAATATCAGAATGTTAATGTCACTACCCAGCCACATCAGTAAGTTAATGTCACTACCAAGTAATATCAGGATAATATTGTCACTACCCAGGAACATTAGCATGTTAATGTCACTACCCAGTAATATCAGGATGTTAATGTCACTACCCAGTAATATCAGGATGTTAATGTCACTACCCAGTAATATCAGAATGTTAATGTCACTACCCAGTTATACCAGGACGTTAATGTCACCACCCAGTAATATCAGGCTGTTATTGTCACTACCCAGTAATATCAGGATGTTAATGTCACTACCCAGTAATATCAGAATGTTAATGTCACTATCCAGTAACATTAGCACGTTAATGTCACTACCCAGTAATATCAGAATTTTAATGTCACTACCCAGTAATATCAGGATGTTAATGTCACTACCCAGTAATATCACAATGTTAATGTCACTACCCAGTTATATCAGGACGTTAATGTCACCACCCAGTAATATCAGGCTGTTATTGTCACTACCCAGGAACATTAGCACGTTAATGTCACTACCCAGTAATATCAGAATGTTAATGTCACTACCCAGTAATATCAGAATGTTAATGTCACTACCCAGCCATATCAGTAAGTTATTGTCACTACCAAGTAATATCAGGATATTAATGTCACTACCCAAGAACATTAGCATGTTAATGCCACTAACCAGTAATAATAGTAAGTTAATGTCACCACCCAATGATACCAGGACGTTAATGTCACTACCCAGTAATACCAGGACGTTAATGTCACTACCCAGTAATATCAGGACGTTAATGTCACCACCCAGTAATATCAGGCTGTTATTGTCACTACCCAGGAACATTAGCATGTTAATGCCACTAACCAGTAATATCAGTAAGTTAATGTCACCACCCAATGATACCAGGACGTTAATGTCACTACCCAGTAATATCAGGACGTTAATGTCACCACCCTGTAATATCAGGACGTTAATGTTACTACCCAGTAATATCAGGATGGTAATGTCACTATCCAGTAATACCGGGACGTTAATGTCACCACCCAGTAATATCAGGATGTTATTGTCACCACCCAGGAACATTAGCACGTTAATGTCACTACCCAGTAATATCAGTAAGTTAATGTCACCACCCAATGATACCAGGACGTTAATGTCACCACCCAATGATACTAGGATGTTAATGTCACTAACCAGTAATATAAGGACGTTAATGTCAATACCCAGTAATATCAGGATGTTAATGTCACTAACCAAGAACATTAGCATGTTAATGCCACTACCAGTAATATCAGTAAGTTAATGTCACCACCCAATGATACCAGGACGTTAATGTCACCACCCAATGATACTAGGATGTTAATGTCACTAACCAGTAATATCAGGACGTTAATGTCAATACCCAGTAATATCAGGATGTTAATGTCACTAGCCAGTAATACCAGGATGTTAATGTCACCACCCAGTAATATCAGGATGTTAATGTCACCACCCAGTAATATCAGGATGTTAATGTCACCAACCAGTAATATCAGGATGTTAATGTCACCACCCGGTCATATCAGAATGTTATTGTCACTAACCAGTAATATCAGAATGGTATTGTTACTACCCAGTAATATCAGGATGTTAGAGTCACTACCCAGTAATATCAAGATGTTAATGTCACTAACCAGTATCATTAGCATGTTAATGTCACTACCCGGTAATATCAGGACGGTAATATCACTACCCATTATTATCTGGATGTTAATTTCACTAACCAGTAATATCACGATGTTATTGTCACTAACCAGCATTATCAAGATGTTAATGTCACTACCCAGTAATATCAGCATGTTAATGTCACTACCCGGTCATATCAGGACGTTAATGTCACCACCCAGTAACATCAGAATATTAATGTCACTAGTCAGTAATATCAGGATTTTAATGTCACTACCCAGTAATATGAGGACGTTAGCAAGTTTATGTCACTATCCAGTAATATTAGGACGGTCACGGGTTAATGTCACCACCCAGTAATATCAAAACGTTAATGTCACTATCCAGTAATATTAGGACGTTAACAGGTTAATGTCACTCACCTGTAATATTAGGACGTTTGGATCTGCAATTTGATACAGCCACACTTGTGTATTTATATTTTTATTGTCTAATTTTGATACAGTGGCCTGGTAGTTAGTTGGTTAACATGGCACGGGGCATGTGCGAGATTTATCTGAATAGAACATTACAAAACAAGAATGATCGCAACAATCACATCTATTGATCGGATGATTGATTCTGAATACTAAAGCTTTTTATACACCCCAGTGATTGATTGATCTTTACAGCGTTAAGATTGCATTGATGTTCATGAATTATTGATACATAGAGCCTTTTAATGCGGGGACCGACTTCATACGTCAGAATCGGACGTCTCCAGACGTCAGATTCAGACGTATAAAGACGGTCCCCGCACTGAACGAATTAAAATATTTAAAATGACCGTACACAAATAACATAGGTATTCAAATGAAGCGGGAAGAGCTGACTAAGACATGTATGATGATTTCAAATAGATAAATCCCTTTGGTTTATTTCAGCGTTATGGGGTTAATCCTTTAACCGCCAAATTATTCAATTTGAATTTTCACCCACTTGAAGTTGTGTCTCGCTGACGCGATCCACAACATCAAGTGAGTGAAAATTATTCAGATTTGACAATATGGAGGTCAACTGTTTTCAATTATTGCTGATTGATGTCACTTTCATCATGTTTAAAAGGTGATACTTAATGTGCTAGTAAAAAAATAAAAACCCGAATATATGCGGCACCGGCGGTTAAAGGGTTAAATCACCTGGTCCAACGAGCGGTCTGTCTGCGCGTGGGGTCCACAAGCGATCACACCATTGTACAAAGTAAATAAAAACAATAATCCACAAAGTCCTGTGTCATAGCATATTCAGTACAACTAGCTTTGACCCAAACACAAATCATTTAAATACAATAAATAGAATATAAGCTTTTTTGTGGAGATCAATTTGGTTGTTATCGCTTCTTGACACATCTCAGCAAACGTGGGACTCCATGTTGGTCCAATGGTGGTCCACAGTCTGCGACGTTGGCCAAACATTAAACCAACATAGGATCATGTTTTCTGGGTGTTATTGCTGCCGTCTGTTTTTGGAGCTGGCATAATTACCACGTCATTTAGCGTGTGTTTAATGCTCTCATTACCCTAGTGAGTTATTGCCTACATTGTTCTCCGGCTATCAGTGTCCGCTTGATTAAACTGGAAAATGGTCCCGTAAATTTCACGTTTTTTCAGCAAACACATGAGGTCTACCCAATGCTTATTTAATGTTGAACCAGCGTCGTAGACATTAGACGAACAATAAACTAGCTCGCTGTTGTTATGTTTCCTTCAATAAAAGTGACGTGGGTGTAACCGCTTAAATACAATGCCAGAAAATTATTGTGTTTTAATTCAAATCGCATTATGTGACCGTTTGTAATTAAGTAAAGTTGTATTACTGCTTAATGTGGCTGCAAATTTGAAATAAGCCTAATATCACTAATATAGTCACTTATATTAAGTGTGTTCCTTCCATGTTGTCAATATTCCCAGTTACGATGGTTATAGAGATTGTATCAACTATATCAGTCTAAACCAGTTCTCCTTGCGTTTGGAAACCATGGTTACAGTGCTACAGATAAGCTGCACATGATTGAAACATTTATTTAAAAAAGATCAAAACCTCAAATAAAGAACAATACTCAATTAAAATGTGTATTAGTCAATTTAATCAAATATCTGTGCTCGGACTTAGAATGATCAGAAATTATGTTCAAACATAATAATGTTTTGTAGCATGACAGGATATTATCCTAACCCTAACACATGCTTAGAATACGTAACTTCTAATGCCATGTCATAATTATTACAAAAACATGTTTCATTGCTTGAACATAATTGCAGAAATTGTCAGTTGGTATACAGATATTTGATTGAATTGGTTAATTTAACACTCCTTATCGACGTTCAACCGCTCGCCCAGTGCGTAAGTTCAAAAAAGCAAGTTGGGAAAACATCAGGAAAAAAATTAGGAGATGATGGGCCTCCTTTTCCAAAGATCGCCCCAATAATTTGGTGAACGAAAAATGGTTGAGGTTAAAGTATATCTTGCTAGACTGCCTGAATAAATTTGTACAAACAAAATTAACATCTAAACGCCAGTACTTGCCCTGGTTTAATAAATCGCTCCGCAAGGCTTTTCGAAAAAAGGCAAGACTTTATAACAGAGCGAAAACTTCAAAAAGACCTGACCTTTGGGCAAAATATAAATTACAGAAACGGGACACGCAGCGAAACCTCAGACGTGCCCGTTGGTCCTTTATTAATGACAAACTTTTAATATCTGTGGAAACTCAAAATGCAAAGCCTTTCTGGCGCTATATAAAATCACAGCGCCAGGATAGGTGTGGTGTCTCTCCTTTATTGCATGATGGCCAACTGCATTCAGACAGCAGACGCAAGGCCGAAATCCTCAACCAACAGTTTTGCTCAGTATTTACTGATGAGGACACCACTAATATGCCTAAATTAGAAGGACCACCAACTTCTGCCATGAATAATATTGAAATTACAAAATCTGGTATAACTAAATTATTGAGTGAACTGAACGCCAATAAAGCACCCGGACCTGATGAGCTTCAAAATTTACTCCGTAAAAATGCTGTCAAGGAGATATCTCCTTTTTTGACAGATATTTTCGAACACTCCATCCAAAGCGGGAAATTACCCGACGAATGGGTCGAGGCTAATGTAGCCCCTGTTTTCAAAAAGGGAGATCGGCATACTGCTTCCAGCTAGACGCTGATCTCCTTGACACGTGTGTGTGCTAAAATGCTCGAACACATTATTTGCAAGAACATTATGACCCACTTTACCAAAAACAAAATTTAAAATCCTGTGCAACACGGTTTCCGTGAAGAGCACTCTTGCGAAAGCCAGTTATTACTGACCAATGAAGATCTGGTAAAAAAATACGAGGACAAAATTCAAACCGATTTAATTGTTTTAGATTTTAGTAAAGCTTTCGATGTAGTTCCCCACCATCGTTTACTACACAAACTTGATCATTACGGAATTAGGGGACCTACATACTTTGGATTCAAAATTGTCTCACCACTCGGACACAAAAAGTAGTAGTAGATGATAGCTTTTCGAATACTGCTCATGTAGGTTCTTGTACAGTACTTGGCCCGATTAATGACCTCCCATCCTCGGTCCGATCTGATGTTCGACTCTTTGCTGACGACTGCCTCCTTCATCGGCCCATGATAAAATCTAAGGACGATAAAAAGACTGCAGGTGGACCTAGAGCGTTGAGCAGACATTTAGGGGATAAAATTCAACCCATCCAAATGTTCTGTCCTCAGAGTGAAGAGACCCGGGCTGAAGAGATAGCTTCAGACTATCAGCTCACAGATGGGTCACACTCGGAAAAGTATCAAATTCACCCTACTTGGGAGTCAGCATCAGTGAGAACCTGGAATCACATCTCAAAAATTGCGAGTAAGGCTAATTCCACACTGGGTTTCCTGAGGGAAAATTTAAAGGGATGTCCATCTTAATTAAAAGAGATTGCATATTTTTCAATGGTTTAGTCACTTTTGGAATACTCTTGTCCTCTATGGGATCCGTACATGCAAGGTGATGCCGATAAATTAAACAAAATTCAAAGAGCTGCTGCACGTTTCGTAACAAACAACTACCAGCGTAAATCAAGTGTGACAGCTCTAATCAAAGATCTATGCTGGACTGACTTACAAACTGGAAGAAAGAACTTCAGACTGACAAGCCTGTACAAAATTGTAAACGGGTTAATCGCTGTACATGTCAGTGACCTTTTAACCCCAGCAGACGAAACAACTCGTGGTGGGAATAACAAATCTTCAAGCACATTAGAGCTAACACCACGCTGGGACAAAATTCCTTTTTGTACAAAACCATACCCTATACGAATGATCTTCCACCAGCTGCTATTTAATCCAGATCAATAGCAGCTTTCAATAGCCAACTGAGCGATTAGTCTGGTCGGACGCTCAGCACCATCCCTGCACCTGATACTCCGTTGAAAAGGACTGTGGAGTCACACTATTTAAGATTAAAGAATAAACATTTTAATGAATTGTTCTACGATGGCATAAATGTAATTGATTATTTTTTTTTAATTAAGTAAGTAAAGCATGTGCCGTTGATCTGTAGCACTATATTATCCTCAACCCAAATCAGTGTAATAATTTAATAATGTTAACTATTTTGTCTGCATATTATTAGGCGATACAATATTCAATTCAACTTGATGACAACGATAATTGCGATGCTCAATACAAAAATTCTGATTATTACTGAATAATGTTTAAAAATGACGGGTCTCACTCAAGAAGGACTGAATGTGTATCCGTTGCATTGAGTAACGAGTGAAAACATCGATCAACATTGATTGACTGAAAGGTCTCAAAAATGACGTGTGCAAAAAAAACGTGTCCGAAAACATCATGCTTTTTAAATCACCCAAGTCCCTCATAATGCATGTAACATAGTTTGAATGAAATTAATTCAGTGATAGGTTCAGCAGACGCAGCTATTGCCCTACAATACTGCTCTGCAAGACAATAGGCAGTACTACCTCATCATACTACACACTGTACCAGTAATACCCGCGGACAGACAGGTGAATTAGTTATACCGTCAGTTTGAACTTGATAGGTCATTGTTGTATGCTTATAAGTTCCCTATTACACTCAGACATGAGATAATCAGTTATGATTATGTAGACAAATTCAAAAGGGGCGGCGTCTGTACTACAAACCAATTACGCGGTTTACGTTAGCATGGTCAATGGCGTTCAACAGCCCAAATATATTCAAAAACGTCTCATTCAGATAGGCTGCGCTCTCATTCATGCTAAATTATATTTATCTGTGTTTATTATGGTATATCCCATTATATCTGCTGTGATAGATCTACCGTGCCAAGACAAAAGGCAGTAACCGCTTGCTTTTCAAGTTAGCAGTTACTGCATGTTGGCTTTGAACTGCAGAGGTGTGAGATTGATCCCAACGGTTACCATTATACAATACCATGGTACATTAAACATAGCTGGATGTATCTCACACATGTGGGTTATTATTATTATACTATGCTACAGTAGACATAGCTGGATGTATCTCACACATGTGGGTTATTATTATTATACTATGCTACAGTAGACATAGCTGGATGTATCTCACACACGTGGGTTATTATTATTATACTATGCTACATTAGACATAGCTGGATGTATCTCACACATGTGGGTTATTATTATTATACTATGCTACATTAGACATAGCTGGATGTATCTCACACACGTGGGTTATTATTATTATACTATGCTACATTAGACATAGCTGGATGCATCTGAACCATGTGGGTTATTAATATACTATGGTACATAAGATATAGCTGCATGTATCTCACACATGTGGGTTATTATTATTAATATTATTATACTATGATACATTTGACATATCTGGATGCATCTAACGTGGGTTATGTGACGTGTATTACTATACTATGGTACATGAGACATAGCTGGATGTGTCCCACACATGTGGGTTAATATTAATATACCATGGTAAATTAGGCATATCTGGATGTATATCTAACTTGTGGGTTTATATTAGTATACTATGGTACATTAGACATAGCTGGATGTGTCCCACACATATGGGTTAATATCATTATACTAGGTTACATTTGATATAACTGGAGGTATCTCACACATATGGGTTATTATTATTATACTATGGTATGTTACACACAGCTGGGTGTATCTCACAGATGTGGGTATTATTTTTGTTTTTATTATACTATTTGTATCTCACACACGTGGGTTATTAGTATCATGCTATGGTACATTAGACACAGCTGGATGTATCTCACACACGTGGGTTATTATTATCATACCATGGTACATCAAACACAGCTGGATGTATCTCACACACGTGGGTTATTATTATCATACTATGGTACATCAGACACAGCTGGATGTATCTCACACACGTGGGTTATTATTATCATACTATGGTACATCAGACACAGCTGGATGTATCTCACACACGTGGGTTATTAGTATCATACTATGGTACATTAGACACAGCTGGATGTATCTCACACACGTGGGTTATTATCATCTATCATCACACTATGCTACATTAAACATAGCTGGATGTATCTCCCACATGTGTGCTATTATTAATATTATTTTATGGTGCATTTGATATGGCCGGATGTATGTAGCACATACGGGTAAAGAACTGAACTGAACTGAACCGAAAATAATTTAATTGCATTGTGAATAAAAAATACATAACATATCCGGATAAACAATTATCAATCCCCGGAATCATTGACAGCTAAGGAAATATGTCACATAGATTATTTTTCTCTTTACACATACGTGTAATTTTTTGATTTACACATTTAAGTAAATATTTTCTCTTTACATAATCATGTAAACAAAAGGGATTTGCATGTATATGTAAATACAATATATATTTTGTTCACTTATACGTGTAAGTCAACAAGAAAAACTTTCTAGAATTGTTCAGAATGCGATTTTGGAATAAATATAGCAATACTTATTTTTAAAGTTGAATCTTGGCTTATATCAGAATAAATACAGCAACAAGTAGGTGAATACATGACTGAATGGGTGTATGAATAAGTGAGTTATTAAATAAAATGATCTATAAACGCACATAGATATTCACAATGAGCTATGTCAAATTCTCAACTCAGTTAAATAGTTATACGTGACAATAAAGTCAACCAGGCTGATAATACGATGCAGAAGCAAACAACAGTAACTGCCCACTTTAAAGTAGCAGTTACTGGCTGTCTATGCACGTAGAATATCAATATTATCGACCAAAGACCGACATTGCGTGATGAATTCACGTCTGACGTGGAAAAAAATACTACGATGTTTTTTGAGATCACATGAACGTCTCGACTCCCTGTGGGGTTTAGTCTCCCGTGGATAAACATTGACGACTTGAATGACAGTGTAATTGGACTGTCATTCACCTAACTTTAATGTGCTTAGTGATCTGATCGGGCGAAACTAATTCGTCGACACCATTGCCATCCTCGAAAGATCGAGGTGTCTTCCCAGTGGCCGAATATTTGTAATGTACACTCGACCTCTAGCACATGAGTTCTGGGTTTAGGCTCTTTGGCTGAAGTGTCATGTAGTTTAATATTTCTCTCTCTCTCTATATATATATATAATTATGATATTGGCTATGTGTTTCCGTATAATAATAATTATACAAATCATACAGGCCCTGTGTAGTGCTGTCGGTTAAGCAATATAACCATAGTGTGGGCTATTTACAGTGAGCTATTCTATAAATTGGCAACATGTTTTAGTGCAGATATTGTCAGTTATTATTGAAATAAAACGTACACTTTTTTCGACTGGACCGGTCGCGCAACTCATGACTTCACGTATGGACCGGTCGCGCAACTCATGACTTCACGTATAAACGCCACCCCTTCCAACCTAACATTGAAACGGCATCCGCTAGACATTCCATGTTTACTGATATCGTACATGAACTGATAAGATATCAATAGGGTCCGCATGGACAGGGTGATGAAGGTCAATGCTGAAAATTGGTTGGCCGTGACGGCCATCATATGCAGTGCTATAAATGTTATTTGACAATTTCGAATCGGCGTTTATGTTTATTACGGTCAGTATTTCAAAATAATATTTTACAGCAACCGCTACATGTTCATGTCAAGTATTATAACCAGTCAGTCATGAAAACATCTCATGAAGACAAGAATAATACCCGCCTACCTTTTTGGTTTGGGAAAAACAATCCCAGTGAGTTAAAATGGGCGGCTGAGCACTCTGATCTTTAACCCTTTACCGCCAAATTATACAATCTGAATTTTTACCCACTTGAAGTTGTGTCTCGCTGACGCGATCCACAACTTCAAGTGAGTAAAAATTATTCAAATTTGACAAAATGGAGGTCAACTGTTTTCAAATAGTGCTGATTGATGTCACAGTCTATCTTTAACATGTTTAAAAGGTGGTGCGTAATGTGCTAATAAAAAATGAAAACCCGAATATATGCGACACCGGCGCTTAAAGGGTTAAAAAAGTGATTTAACCTAGAATGGCAATTATAGGTGTGAAGGACTTCATGGGGCAATGTAATCTCAGCAATAGAAAAAAAGACGTGTGCAATGCTAGATCAACGTTTATTTTTGACAAATACACTTTTAATACAGTGGTGCTCTGATCCGTTCTAATATGACCTTCGTGTATTGCCTGGTCTGGTACCAAGGGTAGAACAGTCTAGCTCTACTCACACGACGTTGATACATAGTCAACCACTAAATTGATATGACAATGCATATTACGATTTTTTTTATTGTTTTAATTACCTTGTCCCCAGTTTCACAGCCTATCAATAGTTCGAAATTTCTGGCTGGACCAGCAAATAAATGTTTGGCTCAAATGTGCAGAAAATGCTGAGCCAAGATGTTGTATGAGACCGATAAGGATATCTATCTGAATAACCCACACAGGATCAGCGGGTTCGAACTCGGGACGCATGCATGACTCAAGAGGTGCCACACCCCCTTCTCAGTAGAGTACTATACTTGGGCCTTGTGTTTTAATAGTGTGGACCGATTCGAGATTTTATTGAATAAAATCCCCGCCACTGTACCGCAGTAAAAATGCTAGAAGCTGACTGTTCAGCAATACAAAGACAAAGGGGCAGTACACACCGCTAACTTTTAGAGTAAGTAGTTACTACCTTTTGATTTTGCACAGCATTGCAGAAAAGCATAAAACAGGCAAACAAATCAATCAACGCGCCGCTCTGTTTAACAAACTGGAAGAGCATCGCAAATCAGAGCTCTCGTTTTTATGATGTGGCACACGGAATGACAAATAGGCAATGCGGCCGTAACATCAACGGCAAACAAAACACCCCTGTTCTCTCGCTAATATATGCATGGACACATCTGACGTGCAAAGCCAAACGGCAGTATCTGCTTACTTTACAAGTAAGCTGTTACTGCCGTTTGGCTTTGCATGACAGACATCCCGAATAACGCAGGCGTGATAGAAGTACAATCCAACGTAATTCAGCTACTAATGAACAGCACGTGTTCATCAATTCCCTCGCATTGAATCTGGGCCACGCATCTGCTCAGTGCAATTTGCAATACAATAACCAAACTGAAGTCATTTTGTCATCGTATTTACCCAGGAGGTAAACATTTTTATTTACCCATGAGGTAGACATTTTTATTTACCCATGAGGTGTCATTGTTATTTACCTATGGGGTGGACATTTTTATTTTCCCATGAGGTGGACATTTTTTATTTTCCCATGAGGTGGACATTTTTTATTTTCCCATGAAGTGGACATTTTTTTTTATCAACGAAGTGGACATTTTTGTTTACCCCCTACGAGTTGAACATTTTTATTTACGAACGAGATGAACATTTATATTTACCCATGACTTGGACCTTTTTATTTACCCATGAGGTGGACATTTTTATTTACCAACGAGGTGGACATTTTTATTTACCCTTGAGGTGGACTTATTTCTTTAACCATCAGGCGGACGATTTCATTTACCCAAGGGATGGACATTTTTATCTATCCAACGAGGTGGACATTTTTATTTACCCATGATGTGGACATTTCTATTTACCCACGAGGTAGACATTTCTATTTACCCATGAGGTGGACATTTTTATTTACCCATGAGGTGGACATTTTTATTTACCAACGAGGTGGACATTTTTATTTACCCTTGAGGTGGACTTATTTCTTTAACCATCAGGCGGACGATTTCATTTACCCAAGGGATGGACATTTTTATCTATCCAACGAGGTGGACATTTTTATTTACCCATGATGTGGACATTTCTATTTACCCATGAGGTAGACATTTCTATTTACCCATGAGGTGGACATTTTTATTTACCCATGAGGTGGACATTATTATTTACCCATGAGGAGAACATTTTTATCCACCCGTGAGGTGGACATTTTTTATTTACAGACGAGGTAGACATTGTTTTTTACTCATGAGGTGAACATTTTTATTTACCTATGAGCTGTGAGTTACGTTAGACCAAGAACATTAGAGTGTCAAAATAAATATATGGCTTAAAGCCACTTTTGATTACATACAGGCTACACTGGGCCAATTAAACGTCTTAAGGATTGTGAGATGAGTCAAATGACATCCAGACACATGATTTAAAATACTAAATTCGGAATTTGGTATTCTAAAGTCCTTTACCTCTTGGTCACGAAGGCCCTACACAATATTGTATCTAATGTTCGAGAAAAAACATATAGATAGTAGGGAGCAAACCCTTAAGCTCTGACGTGAGAGGTGATAGTGTTAACCACTACACCAGGGAACACGATGGAAATACAAAACCTAGCCTCCTTGAATGAGCTAAATGACATACATTAAACAAATGTGGATTACGCGTGGTTGTATCTGATAGGTATGGTGATTGATTGATTGATCACCACTTAGCTGGATATCAAATACAGGAGAATGATGGGATAACGAGACTAAACCCTTTCAGATCTATAAACCTGCCCCATAAAAATGAAACGGAGAGGTTATAATCCATCCAAATAAGGACGTTCTCAACGGATCATCCGACAAAATATTGAAATATTATACTCGAGTTTTTCACAGAATCTGATCCGAATATAGATCTAGTCATCACATCACTCACTGAGATAAATTATTGTTCATTCATTCATTCATTCATTTATTCAATCAATCAATCAATCAATCAATCAATCAATCAATCAATCAATCAATCAATCAATCAATCAATCAATCAATCAATCAATCAATCAATCAATCAATCAATCAATCAATCAATCAATCAATCAATCAATCAATCAATCAATCAATCAATCACTCAATCACTCAATCAATCAATCAATCAATCAATCAATCAATCAATCAATCAATCAATCAATCAATCAATCAATCAATCAATCAATCAATCAATCAATCAATCAATTAATCAATCAATCAATCAATCAATCAATCAATCAATCAATCAATCAATCAATCAATCAATCAATCAATCAATCAATCAATCAATCAATCAATCAATTGATAAATCAATCAATCAATAAAAAATATATAGCGCCTATATCCTCAGCGGACCGAGCTCAGAAGTGCACAAATCCCTAGCGTAATCATGTGTCATAATCGAGGCCAAAGCAGGCTCGTCAACAGGGTGCCGGGCTGCTGAGGGACTCGGGTGGAAAATCCTGGTCAAATAGGTGAGATTTAAGTAATTTCCGGAATTCAGATTGTTTTGGCATTACGTATCGGCACAAGCAGGGCGTTCCATAAGGCTGGACCAGATATAGAGAACGCTCTTGACCCAGTCCTAGTCTTTATACGAGGAACAACATATCTATTTGAATTTGTGGAGCGTAGATATGCAGGTTTAGGGTTCGGTAAGTCTTTGCGCATATTTTAAAATGAATGCGAAACTCGACAGGAAGCCAATGTAATCGTTTTAAAATTGGAGCGGAACGACTAAATCATGGGGGCTTGGTTACCACTCATGCAAGGCAGTTTTGATCGCGTTGTAATCTAGCGATATCCTTTTCTGGCATATTGTGAAAAAGGGAGTTACAATAATCTAACTTACTACTGACGAGGGCCAGTGCAATTTTCTTGGCAAGATCTAAGGACAGACTTTTTCGAATTCGACGCAGGTCACGGATATGATAGAAGCATACCCTACATGTTTGGGATATGTGCTTTCGGAAATTAAGGCCACTGTCAAATAGTACACCAAGATTTTAAGCTGATGTAGATGGATTTGTGTCTTGACCTGGAATTAAGCATGGTAAATTATTTAAGATTTTTTCTCGTTGAAGTTTGGTCCCAATAAGAAGAAATTCTGTCCTGCTGGGATTAAGCTTCAGCTTAGATCCTGTCATCCAGGCCGACACACCCATTAAACAATGTTGCAACTTCTCAAGAGATTCCTTAGCGTTTGAAACTGATGGAGAGATGTAAATTTGAGTATCATTGGCATAAAGATGGTGGTTTATGTCAAAACTAGAGATAATAGCGCTGAGTGGTGTAGTGTACAAAGTGAAAAGCACTGGTCCTAGCACAGAGCCCTGTGGAACTCCATATGAGAGTGTGACTTTATCTGAATTAGTGTCTTTAATTTGACGGATTGGTGCCTATTTTTCAAAAAAGAAGAAAACCAAATTTGAGCCTGGAAAGATATCCGATACCAATCAGAAAGCCTATCTGTTGATGTAGCATGGTGTCGAAAGCGGGCGACACGTCAAGCATGGTCAGAGCCGTAACTTCACCCTTCTCCATACTAGTATTGATATCGTTATGTACTTCATTCATTTATAATTCGCAAAATAAGCTTGAACATATTTGAGAATATTATGCGATGTTAATCGTGCGATGGCTGTGGAGCTCTTACGTTTGTCGTGTGGTTGCCGTTCATTTATTCATTCATCCCTTCACTAATTCATTCATTCATTCATTCATTCATTCATTCATTCATTCATTCATTCATTCATTTATTCGTTCATTCATTCATTCATTCATTTATTCATTAATCATTTAATTCATTCTTTTATTTATTCATTCATTCATTCATTCATCCATTAATTAATTAATAATTTAATTCATTCATTCATTCATTCATTCATTCATTCATTCATTCATTCATTCATTCATTCATTCATTCATTCATTCATTCATTCATTCATTCATTCATTCATTTATTCATTCATTCATTCATTAATTCATTCATTCATTCATTCATTCATTCATTCATTCATTCATTCATTCATTCATTCATTCATTCATTCATTCATTCATTCATTCATTTATTCATTCATTCATTCATTTATTCATTCATTCATTCATTCATTCATTCATTCATTCATTTATTCATTCATTCATTCATTCATTTGTTCATTCGTTCATTCGTTCGTTCATTCATTCATTCATTCATTCATTCATTCATTCATTCATTCATTCATTCATTCATTCATTCATTCATTCAATCATTCATTCATTCATTCATTCATTCATTCATTCATTCATTCATTCATTCATTCATTCATTCATTCATTCATTCTTTCTTTCATTTATTCATTCATTCATTCATTCATTTATTTATTTATTAATTCATTTATTTATTCATTCAATCATTCATTTATTCATTCATTCATTCATTCATTCATTCATTCATTCATTCATTCATTCATTCATTCATTCATTCATCATTCATTCATTCATTCATTCATTCATTCATTAATTCATTCATTCATTCATTCATTCATTCATATATAGCTGGTGTTTGTGAGGACACCAACGGCAAGTATTTTTTCTGTATCCTTGGTTTTGAAAACTGTTGCCAAATGTAATCTTCCTGAGACAAATGGTATTACAACCATGTGCCAGGAAGTAACGTCCTGAATCAGGAAGCTGGAGGGGAGGGGAGATCAATATTTAATCCCCATTGCTACATGATAATAAGATCTCACACAGTTGACTGTTTGTGCGCCAATCACGACTATGGCGACTTTTAACCCTCTAAGCCCCAGCGCCGCATTCATGCTCCACATGGAATGTTTTAACCCTTTAACCGCCGGTGCCTCATATATACGGGTTTTCATTTTGTATTATAAGGATATTCTGAGATCTCAATTAAGATGCTATACTTGCCCTTCGACGTTGATTCAACATTGTATAAATGTTATACAAATGTTTTGTGTTTGTTTGGTAGGTATTTCATGAAATTAGCAGATATTTAGTCACTTTGCAATGTGAATTGCTCGGGTAATTCACGTCTCAATGCCACTAAACATGAGAAGACATACCCGGGCTCTAAGAGGGTTGATCAGTTTGTCAGTAAATTAAAATTTAACAGCGATTCTTGGAATCGGAATGTGTTTAACCGTTTAATCGCCCTGGTCGCATTTATTCGCCAAATGCCATTTTTAATCAAAATCGTTGAATAAAAAATGGCATAATTGACCACAGAAGGGGAATTTGAGATATTGTACTTTGGATTTTCATTAAATCAGGACTTAGTATTCACTTGAGCTTTGAATCATTTCAGCTGGCAGCTCAACCTCTTGCGCAACCGTATATTTCGTTATATGTTTATTCACTTTGTGAATAGTTACCGCAATTTGCGTCCCACAGTGAATAATAAATACCCAATTCTATGAAATACATATTAGTTCAACAAACCTTATGTTAACGCTTACAACAGCGTCATTTCATTCAACCGTAATAAATTATAGAAAATTATTTTCAGTTATATTATTACCTATGGAGTAGGCCTATAAAGTGCATCACTGGCAGGCAAAGGGTTAAACTTTACCCTGACAGGCCGATTAAATTGTGTTTGTCAACGAGTCGATAATCTTGACATGGAGTCCTGATTAGGTGATATCTGATCCCAGATCCAGACAGACAACCATCTAAATCCATGTGGATTCATCTCTAGCATGTCAAGTATAATTTTTGTAAAACATAATATATTTAGCAAGGATTGCTAACAAAAACTTTTGTAAAATAATCTTCCCGTAATTTAATATTTATAATATAGTGGACTAGCGTTAACCAGTGCGTAAGCACGGTTTGAATCAATGTTGGCTTAATGTTGGGCCACTTTTACAACGCTTCCCCAACATCAACCCGATATTGTGATCAAATGCATTCTGCTTTAATGCACACTCTGTCAGACATGTGTCACCTGCATGATAACTGCACACGATTTTCTTGCACATGCGCACACATGGCATTGTCAGGTAAAATAGTTTACATATGTTTTGCATTAGTGTCAATAAAACCTTAATTAGGACTTAATGTTACTGTTGTGTTAAAGGTATATATTGGGTGGCCTGAAATCAATATTTTCCCAAGATGAAAGTTATAAAAAGCCTTATTATGTTTAATAGACACATATTCCAGCAAGTTTAGCTTGCATGAGAACAACACAAGAGCTAAAACACGAACATGTTGATAAAACCATATAGACATGATATACAATATAGTTGTACTTGAATATTCTGATGAGAAATTGAACAAAATGTATTGATGAGCATATCGACATTTTAAAAGCGATTATCAATCTGAAATGGAACATATTGTAGGTCCGAGCAGTGGTGCACATGATGATATACATATGATATACAAACTAACAAAATATTTTACCATTGATTACCGGGTCCAATAGTAGTCAGTATGAAGCGAAACTAATGTGTGACAAAGATAGGTTTGAAATGCAACAACAGACAAAGCCCACACCATGTTAAATATATTGAGCTTGCTCACTTTACATATCTATATTATGTTTTAATCCACATTGCTGTCACTACTACCACATTTGTCTGCGGAGTGTTCTCCTCATCAAAGACAAACATGCATGCGTGAATAATTATATTATTTTAGAGTTGAAAGTTTCATCTCTAAAATAATATAATTTTATAATAATATAATTAACCGTTTCAACTTGAAACGGTGCATAATCTTGTAGCAGATACACCCTTTCAACTCGAAGGAGGTGATATATTGTGTATCAATGGGATATTGATCGATCAAATCAAATAATCGTGGACTATGAATAAATACTGAGCAATGCTATCAGTTTGAACCTCGCTGCTGGACCACGCCGGCCGGAGGCGTGCAGGTATTATACCTGGGCCACAATGACCCGTACGAACGCCATATTACGCTTTTCTGAAAATCAAGAATACCCCTCGTCGTAGGGTTGACGTACGATCGGCCCAGGAACTACTGAGAACGCTGTAAAAACTCCATAAGAAGAGCTTGATGGATCATTAATGGGCTTTGACACAGACACATCTGTGAACATTGTACACAGTCCTTTCAAAGGCGCCCGTACGATTTTCGTAGATTTTTTCACACAGCTCGTTTCATTTCCAACAACTTTATTACAACGTTAGTAATGAGGTTGCCGTTTATTTCACAAGAGAATCTCGACACACACTTGAGAATACTATGTGATTTTTTTTCTTACGATGGCTGTGGAACTCTTACGTTTTTCGTATGGATGCCGAGCGCTTACGAACGTTTAGGAGCGACAACATAAATACAAAAGGAAAATTAGTATAGCGTGTTTGCTGGGTCAGATATGTTCAACACGAGCTTAAGAACAGAATTATAATTACCTCTTCGTTGCGACCGTCTTGAAGCAAGAAATGCTTCGGGAATCGTTGGTATGCCATTCTTACGGGTCATTGTGATAAAGCTTTTACAGGATGGAACTACAAAGCTCAATAACAATGTTTTTGTTTCTACGGTGACAGTACGAATGCCTCAATGATTCATAAAGTTGTTATTACTGGCCTATTATGTTGTGTGTACGAACGTCGTACGAATGTAGACAGTAGTAGGCCTACGACGCTCGTTCCAACGCCTCCAGATGCGACTTAGTTGGTCGTGAGGTGACTGTTAGGTTTTTGCGAGCTTAAGTGACGCCGTAAGAACGCTAACAAAAATTAGGAGAAAATGATTCGTAGGAAGCTATTGGTCGTACGAACCTTTGTGACGGAGGTTTGCCCCAATAACATGATATGTGACGTGCTTCATCGGCACCCGACCTATGTCGGAGCTTTGGATTTTGAGTTATGGTCATGTTTTGTTAAAATAATACTGTTGGGTTAATATTCCTTTTTAACGCTGATCGAAAATACAACTTCAAAGCAATATAAGTACAAAATATTGAAGATACCCTAGTTTTATATATTATATAGAAAAATGATTTAATTTGAAATATATAAACCATTTGTCAATTAAATTTAAACGTTGTAGGTCATTTCCTCAACATTTTACGATATTTTGGGCTTAAGTTTCAAATCTTTCCTAAATTATTGAGATATATTTATAATTTTTGTGCATTTGAAACCTGAGCGCTGGCTCTTCAAACGTCACTCACTAACTCATTTTCTATATTTTGCGACATAGAACTAGTTGGTTTTTATATGGCACGTCACATATATAGCCATTGAGTCAATGCTAGTTTAATGCTGGGCCACTGATTAACGTATGCCACGTGTTTACTAAGACAGGCACTGATATGTTTGACGGGATTGCTAATAGTTCGAACTGGTGAGAATCGACCAATCACAGACAAGAACATGGTTAAAAACCTCAGTGGCTGAGACAGTTTACTGGGGAATGTACCCAATGCGCCCACACACAACCATAAACGTATTTAATTTATGAAACAGCCTGGGTGGTAGGCTACATGTATATTTAAGCAAGTGAACGACGGTGCATGTATGGAATGAAGCTTATCCCATTATCTTTGGGACTAAGGATGTATTTTTTTCCACTTTTTAAAAACACACCACTACATTATTTGCTTTGTCCGACCACTGCATTCTAAGCCGGGAATGGATAATTATTGTTGATCAATTACAGATGTATTATCATGGTAGGATAATAATCAGTCAGGTGTGACCGTGTTGTTGATTATGAGGGATCATGATTATGGTCGGATGTGTTTTATGTCAGTTATAACCCTCGGCGCTTTACATTCTTAGCTGTAGAAAACGCCCCGGCCTTCGGCTTCGGCTTTTTCCACAGCTAAGAATGTATAGCTCGTGTGTTTTATCCTATACTTATTCACCAACTGCCTGTTGACAAGAAACAGCTCATCCCGTCATCTTAATGTTAGAACCGAGCTAATTCACCTGATCAGTCTGCCGTCAGATATTCACCGACCATTATCTTTATTCACAGATCAAAGCGGAGGAAGCCTGTTGTATAGTCATGATAATGCGAAGTAATGTTAGTAACTGAAATCTTAGAATGAATTCACAACATAATCCACATTTGCAAGCACTGATCGGATTAACTGATTTATCCTACCTCACAGCGGGAGACATATTTAGAACATAGCTTGACAAACACTTTGTTATATAATGTATTTAAACTCACAATCTACTTAACTCCAGGGGGAGTGGGAGGGGTCTACTGCTGCGTAATGGTAACTGTTTACGTCAGGAACGCAGTTACTTCCGGTTACTTTTTAAGTGAGCAGTTACTGCTGTTTTGACATGCAAGTATTTTACCTTAATTTAGTATTCGTCAGTCAGTCAGTCAGTCAGTCAGTCAGTCAGTCAGTCAGTCAGTCAGTCAGTCAGTCAGTCAGTCAGTCAGTCAGTCAGTCAGTCAGTCAGTCAGTCAGTCAGTCAGTCAGTCAGTCAGTCAGTCAGTCAGTCAGTCAGTCAGTCAGTCAGTCAGTCAATTTTAAAGGCTGATCAAATCTAAAGCATTGAACATATTTGAGCAGCCTCCAAAATTAACGGTAAAATTCCTTCACCCTCCAATGCAATACTTACTATTTTGTTTGTTTAACGCATCATCGGAGAGTTTAAAAACAGCCGGTACCTATAAACTTGATACAGTGTTATATTTTGGAAAGATTTGTTGCTTGATATAAATACATATATATATATATACAAATGATTCAAGTGTGGTCATAAAGTAAAATAAAGTGGTCTCTGACCAAAACAACCCACACAATTGTGAATATTTGGCACCGCTGTCATGGCAACGTATGGACCTGAGCGGAAAATTCGGCTCCCTTTTCAAATCTATTTTTGTGTCAAACACCACAGGCATTTACATAAGTGGGCCTCCTAGAAAACACGCGGCTTCAGGTTAAAATTGGGCCAGCGTCTAAGAAGGTGGGCTGACACTCACCCGTCATTGTGCTGCGTCACGGATAAGTCACAACGGCTCAGCTGGGTGTGACACCGGTCGACAAAAGACCTTGGGCATTGTTATCAAGGGTTGAATGCCATTACGATTTTCACAGCCAAATATAGAAGCAAGAAAAGCGTTTCTCGTGAATGGAAACAGCGATTGTGATCCATGTGGATTCACTGAGGTGTTAGAGCGAAATGTACAGAGCGGATCCCCATGAATGCAGGTTTATGTCGTGAGGTACAATGACTTGAAACACGATTGTGACGATTCGGATCAAAACACGTGGCTTTAACCAGCAGGGGAGATATGCCAAATAGTGTAAATATTCCATCAATACAGTTGAGTAAATAGATTATTTTGCTTGCAACTTTGAGTGAGTAATTATTATTTACTTAGGCAAATAAAGAAAACTGGTTCGACACGTATATACGCAAACAAAGTTATTATTTTATGTGCCACTAGACGAAAGAAACACCCAACTTTTAAGAATTATTTAACCTCTTGAGTGCCAGGCCTTTTGTGCTCCCCTGTGCCACGCCTCATAAGGCCAACACGGGGAGTTTTAGGGGAACAATCTTTCATGTGAATTATCTTTGCCCACAGTTGATGGGCCCACACCTGGCTACAAACTGACTTGGGTTGGGGTTAGACTTTACAGAGGTACTACCACAAGGTCATGTCAAGGTCATGTCAAGGTCATTTAAAGGTCAAACAAGCTAAAATATTGGATAAAAAAAAAGTTTTTACAGTTTTTTGTTGCAAACGAGTGTTCCACAAGGCTGCAGCTGACATATTGTGGCTGGAAAGCCTTCCAACACGCATCCTAAGGGGTACAGTGACTATTATGTGGCTTGGAAGGGTGATACCCCACTCTTATATCCCCGTCCCCTCTTATATCATACCCTCTACCAACTCTAAAATCAATGCAAAAAATGGTCAATTGGAGTGTTGTGGAACATGGGCTTGAAGTCACAAAACACCTGAGGCACCCACACCTGGGTACTAAAGGTGACATTAGTTGGGGTTGCCCTTTGCTGCGGTTCTACTGCAGGGTCAGGTCAAGGTCATATCAAGGTCATTTCAAGGTCAAACCAGCTATGATATTGAATAAAAACATATTTTTACAGTTTTCATATGTTTTTTGTTGCAAAGGAGTGTTGCGTAAGGCTGCAGTTGACATATTGTGGCTGGGAAGCCTTCCAACACGCATCCTAGGGGGTACAGTGAATATATGTAGCTTGGAGGGGTAATACCCCACTCTTATATCACCCGTCCCCTCTTATATCACACCCTGTACCAGCGCTAACATCAGTGCAAAATAAGGTCAATTGGAGTCTTGTAGAACATGGGCTTCAAGTCACAAAACACCTGAACGTGGGTAATAAAGGTGATATGGTTCGGGGTTGACCTTTACTGGGGTTCTAATCCAGGGTCAGGACAAGGTCATATAAAGGTCATTTCAAGGGCAAAGCAGAGAAATTATTGAATAGAAACATTTTTTACAGTTTCCATGTTTTTTCTGGTTATTGGTGGCCATATTGTTTTGGGCCTTCAGATGACAATGAAACGTAAAAATAACCATTCCACTGAATTCAGTGTATTCAAATTAGTCGAAAATGAGATATTACACAAGACTCTAGTGCTATTCTGTCAAAAGTAAAAAATTCAAAATGGCCGCGATGGCAACCATCTTGGTTTTGACCTCTAGATGACCTTGAATAGTAGAAATAACCATGCCAATGAAATCACGGAATCCCCGCGAATTTTCCACCCTTTACTCTGAGGCAGACATAAATGAATTAGGGGGCCTACTCGTGCCAGGGGGGCTATTGGTAAATACTTGATTAAGTCGTCATTGCGGCACTGGGGAGCGACAAAAGTATGACGACTTAAGTCGTCATAGTGGCACTCAAGAGGTTAAAATTCACAGTGTAGAAGAACTGGAAGATTTCGGAATTGATATACGAAACATTTCTGCCAGAAAATACATCATACTATTTGCACATTGACTCTTTACAGCTGTAGAAATACATCATACTATTTGTGCATTCATTCCTTACAGCTGCAAAAATACACTTTTTAAGTGTACATATTCAAGCAAGTTCAAAACAAAAGACAAAAATTTGACTGAAATTGATAAAGTAGTTTATGATAGATTGTTTATTAACCCTTTAAACGCCGGTGCCGAATATATTGGGTTTTCGCTCAATTATTACCACATTCAGTACCGCCTTTTAAGCATGTTGAAGCCATAATGTGACATCAATCAGCACGATATGGAAAAAGTTGACCTCCATTTTGTCAAATCTGAATAATTTTCACTCACTTGAAGTTGTGGATCGCGTCAGCGAGACACAACTTCAAGTGGGTGAAAATTCATATTGAATAATTTGGCGGTTAAAGAGTTAATGGGTTATTTTAATTGGGAGTAGTCTATTTGCATTAACCATTTCTGCGTTTACAAGCAATAACATTTTTAAAATTTACAAATAGTTATTTCACGATATTTACACGCACATTTCACAATAATGTTAATCACACCAAAAAGCTTAATAAAAAAGCTGCGTCTTCATCGAACGTTAACTAGATGATTTTCGCAATTTGCTGTCCTTGAGAAATACTACATCAAGTTATTTTTCTTATTATATCCCTCCAACGGTATCATGTTAAAATATATATTGTTTATCGTGCGATAAATTAGAAGTCTGGCTGCACATATATTAATTTATTTACTTTGCACCAAGTAGACATATACACCTCATGTGTGGGGAATCTTTGAGAAATAAACCAAAGCTGAACCAAAATGAATTGCAGCACAACAAACTTGTCACAATATTCTTGCTTGAATGAGTATAAATGAATGAATGAATGAATGAATGAATGAATGAATGAATGAATGAATGAATGAATGAATGAATGAATGAATGAATGAACGAACGAACGAACGAACGAACGAACGAACGAACGAACGAACGAACGAACGAACGAACGAACGAACGAACGAACGAACGAACGAACGAACGAACGAACGAACGAACGAGCGAGCGAGCGAGCGAGCGAGCGAACGAACGAACGAACGAACGAGCGAGCGAGCGAGCGAGCGAACGAACGAACAAACGAACGAACGAACGAACGAACGAACGAACGAACGAACGAACGAACGAACGAACGAACGAACGAACGAACGAACGAACGAACGAACGAACGAACGAACGAACGAACGAACGAACGAACGAACGAACGAACGAACGAACGAACGGACGAACGAACGAACGAACGAACGAGCGAACGAACGAACGAACGAACGAACGAACGAATTAATTAATTAATTAATTAATTATTTAATTAATTAATTAATTAATTAATTAATTAATTAATTAATTAATTTAATGGGGTTTCAGGCCACATTTATGCACATATAGGCTAAACTGGGCCAATATACCTCCTGAGGATGGTGCGATGAACACTGCCCTCCAGACGCAGGATTAAAAATTCGAGCCCCGACTGTCTGAGGCCGAGCACGCTACATCTCGGTCACTGAGGCTCCCCAAAAAACTGAATTTTTACGAGTGAGCGGGGAAGAAACATTTTGTTTCTTTGAAACTTAAATGCCAGAGCGGGGGGCGTATCCGCGATCTCCGACGTTTCAAGTAGTCCGTTTTTCCACTGCAACAGGGCCACCACTTACCTTGCGCGAGGCAGTGGTCCTTGTAGAATACCTCGCTGCTGCATCAAATCAACACAAAGTATCAAGACCCATTAATACCACAGAAAGGGGGCTTTGCCAATGCTATTTTAATGTTCTCGCTGTTGTACACCCACATCACAAAGGTGGCGACGGCTTAGTGTCGACAACTTTCATTGACTCAAAAACACAAGATGCTTTTTCGACGTTGAATCAACGTCATTGACGTTGTTTCAACGTTGATACGAACTATTTCACTTTTGAATGTATAATACCAAAGATATTTCAACCAAATAACAAACACCTAATTTCGACACAATTTACTCCTGAAGTGTCTCCCCTCGCAAATAGTGCAAAATTAGCGCAAAATCAGCGGTTCCATCTATAAAAATGTTAGCCCAAAATGTGAGATATTAGTCATGTGCTATCTAGATATGTGCGAATAAGTACCAAGCATCATTGTTAATATTAATTTTCTACCGTAAAAATCAATGAAAAATGTCCAGAACAAATCAACCGTGTTGCTACCCTTATTTTACTGCTTAGAATTCATAAATACGGTAACCAAACAATTGTTTCCCACGTGTGAATCGAAATTGAACATATATGTTAGAAGACGTGTTTATGCGCTGCATAAGTCGCTACAAGCAATGTTAACAAATGGCATAGACTTCGCTTGACCGATGAAAGATCTTGTCAGTAAACAGAAAACATTTCTTTAACATTTGTACAATGTCGGACCAACGTCACAGACGTTGGGCCGACGTTGTATGATTGTTATACAAATGTTTTGTGTTTGCCGGGTTACGATTGGGGATTTTAATTTCCATACATTCAAGAATTGCCGCAGCAACTCATGAATGTATGGAAATTAATATTAGGCCTATATTAACATGTGGAGACTTTTTCTGGTAAATTTCCCCGGAATTTAGGATAAATATTTTAATAAATAGAGCGTGATCAACTGTGATGCTAGAAGTGAGAGGGTTCACAATTTGCCACACATAAAGTATCCATTACTCACGTTTTAGTGATCTTAAGAGAGCATTCGATACGTCTGACTCCTGTGCAAACTGACAGTTATTCTAATATTCTATGGGGCCCGCCACCTGCATTCCTGATACGGATCAGCTAGGCTATGAAAGACGGATCTACGTGGAGTCCCAGTGTGTGGACACTCACCTCACCCTCCACCCTACCCCCTCTTGGCCTTTCACTCAGCCAATATAATTTCACACCAGTAAGATAAACTGAGCAGATCCTGGCGACTGTTGTCGCTTGGTTGCGTCCACCAGCCAGGGTATTGCTCGGAGCACAATGGGACGTGGGTCTCCATAAAGGATGGACCCGGGACACTTTACAGTGTAAATAGGGTTGTCAGTGATCCTGTCACAAGACACTCTGTTTGAGTACCGGGCTCTGCAAGTGGTGGGTCAGTATCCATTGTACATTTTCCATCAAAGGAGAAACGCCGGTGACGTCTAAATGCTGTGGTCAGTGAGGGAGTGAATGCTAATTTAGCATGCTTAAGCCAGCTTAACCATGGCTCTGATGAATTGTCATTCAGCATTTAATTTGAAGCTGGAATTGTGAACGCAATTCCCAACTTCAAATGGCTAAAATATCTCAATTTATAACAAAATACACATCTCCCAAATTCAATCATTTAGGACGGGTGATCATTATTTTGCATTTATTTGGTCATTGCCTCCGTAATTCGATTTACCGTACATGCCCGGTGAGCTCTATACGTTGGTTGGTGCTGGATCAGTGTTGATCCAGAGTCTCTGACTCTGGGTCAGTATTGGACCGGTATTGATATGGCGTCTCTTGTTTGCTGGGTTTGCTTTTTTACATAACAATCATAACAACATGTGTCATTATAATTATATCAATATATATTTTTTGTCAAATAAATTATACTACCATTAATTACCTGCGGTCATTATTGTATTTTATGTTAGTAATTGGAAAGAAAAAAATGAAATGAATCGGGCTTTAGGCCACCTTTGTGCACATATAGGCTAAACTGGGCCAGGAGAACCTCCTGAGGATGGTGAGATGATTGAGATGACACTGTCCTCCAGACACAGGTTTCGAAATTCGAGCCCTGGCGGTCTGAGGCCGAGCACGCTACCTCTCGGTCACGGAGGCTCCCCACAATACTAACTTTCACACGTGGATGGGGAAGAAACAATTTTGTTTCTTTCAAACCGCCGAGACCGGGAACCGAACCCCGGACTCTGGCGTGAAAGGCAGCGGTGCTAACCACTACCCTAGGGCCCCCGCCCAGTAATTGGAAAGAGTAAAAATAGATTGCTTTAGTGAATTTAGTTAAAGTTATTTTCTTTTGGTCAAATAAAACATTTCTGATTCTGATTCTGATTATTATATAGATTTCAATGATTTTGTATTTTGCTTTAAAGTTGTTTGAAAACATAATATTTATTATATCTACGAACCTAGCAGGATATGAGTTAATATCTACGGAATGTTACGGGGTGTTTATGATGGAATTGCACTAGGGGGAATTAATTACTGAAATAGACAGATCAAAATTTGGGACGTAACATACCGATCCAAAAGACGAGGTTGAACTGACAGTAATGATAAGAACAAAACAATTCACATTCATTGACATTTTAATTTCATGTACAAACAGTACAATGTGGTATATACGATAAACTCTATCTTCAACGGTCCAAAATATAAAAAAAGAAGCAAACTTTATTACATAGAAAATATGCGTCAAATATCAATAAAGGTTCGAGTATGACAATTATTCGAAATGCCTGGTTAACGCAGATGATATTCTCATAAAATGTTATCTGCGCTATCTCAAACCATTTCAAAGATACATTTAAATAATCCTCTGCTGAACAATATGAAAGAGAATTAGTTACTTATCTCGCAAAGATGTACCAACATTACTAAACTATATGAAACATCAATATCAATGCTAACAATATCACACTCTCGTTAACAATAATATAATTATGTCAATCACACATCAGTCATTCATCAGCACACACAACACAATAATAAAAACAATAATACCCAAACCCCAGCGATGATCAAATGGACTAACGACGTGAGTGCCTCGGGTTACCTCATGTCATGAGTAGTCACACTCACGCCGGAACACGGTAGGGCCCCAATTTCGAAAGGTCTTGTTCTCGAGAGCCAAAACAGAAAATTGTTGCCCAATAACGCCGATACAAGATTATTTACCAGAAAACCTTAGCTGTACAAAATCATACATTCTCTCCAATTATCATACATCACGAGTCACTCATGCTTCACTGCTTCTGCACGTAGGCCTTCTGCACGTAGGCCTCCTGCACGTAGGCCGGCATTACTATTGGCGTTGGGACAACATTGGCCCAACATATATTTACATGTCATACAGTAAACCAAATACATTATTATTGGCATTGGGATAACATTGCCCCAACATATATTTACATCTCTCAAACTAAGTACCGTAAACACATTATATTAACCCCTTGGGTACTAAATCCCTCAACAGGACCTAGCAGGAAGCAGGGTAATATGATTATACGGATCTAGAATGACACAGGGTGATATAAATTATACGGACCTAGAATGACACAGGTTAATATCTACGGACCTAGAAGGACATGGGTTAATATACACAGACCTAGAAGGATGCAGGTTAATATCCTTGGACCTAGCAGGACATGGCTTAATATACACAGACCTGGAATGACGCAGGGTAATATCTACGGACCTAGAAGGACAAGGGTTTATATATACGGACCTAGCAGGACACGGGTTAATATCTACGGACCTAGCAGGAAACGGTCAATATCCACGGACCTAGAAGGATGCAGAGTATTATATACGGACCTAGCGGGAAACAGGTCAATATTTACGGATCAAGAAGAATGCAGTTTAATATATACGGACCTAGCAGGACACGGGTTAATATCCTCGGACCTAGCAGGACACGGGTAAATATCTACGGACCTAGAAGAATGCAGTTTAATATGTACGGACCTAGCAGGACACGGGTTATCATCCTCGAACCTAGCAGGTTGCAGGTTAATATATACGGACCTAGCAGGAAACGGTTAATACCCACGGACCTAGAAGGATGCAGAGTATTATATACGGACCTAGCTGGACACGGGTTAATATTTACGGACCTAGCAGGTTAATATCTACAGTCGAACATCTTACAACTATGCCACATTAAAGCCCTGGTGATGGGGTTATGTGGTTACATGTATGTGCCAAGTATTATTTTGCTGCGTTTCATTGTTGCTTATAGGGGTCTATTTGAAATATTGCATCACGAGTTTTAGAGAATAACGAGTACTAGGGGGCTACGTTTTTTGAAGGGAAATAAATAATAAATGTTAATATCTATGGTCCTAGCACTACATGCACATACATGTACTATATCAGCTTAATGACTAAGATGAAGCCTTACAGTGAGGACTACCCTACAGACACAGACAGGGCTTAGACCAACTATTGCTGCTACAGGTGCAAAGGAGGTTTCACAATACAGAAGCAAGAAGCCGGGATAATGCATTCCTTACTGTCTCCCAATTACTTCAAGCCCATCAAAAGCAATGTGTTGCTTAATACAGGGCTAGTGTTGGCCCAGCATCGCAGACGGTGGGTAAACACTAAAATAATATTGGCTGAATGTGTTGTTCTTGTTGTTAGATGAACGATAATTTTCCAATATCACCTGAAAGGTTGTATCTGCCGCTTTGTTAAGTGGCAGATACACCCTTTCATATATAATATGATACCTGTGCACTACATGACATTTTTACAATGTATAAACCCTGCATCATGTACGGATATAATGTGGTAATAAATTTGCTTTGAGCAAAATATCAAGTAAAATATTCAATCATTTGTTGCAATGATGATATTCAGATCCATCATTACATTTTGCTATAATATATTTGGGTATTTGATAAAATCAGATGATGTGTCATCTAAAAATCCGATGGAGATCAAACACAAATGAATGTTCCTGTGTGTGGTTATTTTTTTCATCGACTAACTATGATAACGGAACGGTTCAGCCAGAAAATCGAGATTGCAAAAAGTTCTCGCTGAATAGGAATAACTGCACATCGAAATTAAACCGATTATTTTTGTTATGCCTGGGTCGGGCTAATAATCAAGAGAGACTTGGTGGTGTAAGTGCTCTGATAATCATGATTGCCCAACCTTCACTCCACTCAATGTAGTCGAGTCATATGACCACCAAGTGGAGTAAAGCCGATCACGTTCATGTAAATTGTATACTGAAATACTCAGGATATAACTCTTCATATGAAAAAGGAAGCACTGCGACAATCACTCCATGGGTAGCTCTATCACAAGGTACCATTTTGCAATGAATGTCTGATTACATATTAAACAAATGTCAGCCAATCAGCACCAGTTATTCCGTTATTATGTCGTAGCAACTCCATTTAATCAAGCAAACATGGCACGTTTGGCCAAAGCTGTTTTGCTGGGATACGTGTCAACCAATCCAATACAGTCGAACAGTTGCGTTTTTGAATCCATTAGGCTTTGCTTCCTAGTAAATTAAAAAAACAGCTGAATGACGCCAATCATTGGCCGATTTCGTACGTAATGTGAGAGTCACTTTTCTATTGGTCGGGGGTAGAATATAATACTTGGTTCGGGTTTTGCACAGTGCGTTGTGGGATTTCTGCCTGCGATTATGGGGCCTCGTGTACCAAACAGTCGCAAATCTGAATCGTACAATGTCAATGTTTGACGTGGTAGGTCCGTCGTACGTGTAACGTTCTGATGTGACATGTACGCCGGAAATGGCACGCGGTGTGCACTAAGGCTGTTGTTCACGATTTTCACAACGTGGCACTTACGATTTTTATACGACCGAAAGTGTTATATAACACTGATAAAATGAATATACCCCCAGATTTAGGTAAGGTGTAGGCCGGCTGATGTGTTGTTTTATTGTTGGTCCACTGTCTGCAACGATGGTGGGCAACCATAATCAGTGTTATCCCAGCATTGAAACAATATCGGGTAACCGCCTCGTGTTTGCAGGTAAGCTTACCGTACATTGCGTCGGACATCCGCGTGTGCACCAAGCAAGACTTATGACAGATGTCTGAAGAAATCAGCGAACTGTCTTCTGCTTGTTTTATTTACGAAATTTCGAATATATCTGTCATTCAATCTCTAATAATCCTGCTATTAATGGAGATTGACCTGGAATTTGAGTGCTTGAAGTATCTGCGATCGGCAAATCCCAGTTTTAGCCTACATAATTATAGAACATTTCTCAAAAAATATTTGTAAAAAACAAGGTCGCATATATAAGCATAATTATGTGAAGGATTTATAGAGTAGGAATGATAACGATGGCAATGATAATAAACGCCGACATTTCGTGGTTCAAGTGAGTGTGTTCTTTCCTAGTGAATATTTATAAATTTACATTTCATCACCGTCAAACTGTAGGATTTTACAATGTGTACACCTTATGAAAAAAAAATATTCCTATTATTGCTCTGGAAAAAAAGCACGGTAAACTGTTAAAGTGTCATTAAAGTACTTAGTTATGTAATTCCAAGTTGCGACGTTAGTTTACGACCAATTTAAACCACCTCCTCAGCAGTCGCAAATTTACGGCTCGTTTGCGACACAAATTCGACACGTGTGTGTTTGCGACTACTTGGTGCACCAGTCGTATATTTGCGATGTAGCTGGTGCACACGACGTTTGTTTTACGACCCATTTACGAGCAACGTTGTGTTTGCGACTGTTCGGTGCACGCGGCCAATCATCCTGTAATTATTTAAATATACATAATTCCTCTCAGACGTTGATTCATTTCATCGCATATGAGGAACGAGTCATATATGTCACTCAAATGTATATCTGATTGTTTTAGTACTTTCGGGGTCGATATATTAGGGGTCATAATTATCTGATTGTTTTTTAGTAATTTAGGGTTGATATAATGGGGTCATATCCGGTTGTCATAGTACTTTCTGGAATCTGGATCTGATTGTTTTAGTACTTTCAAGGTGTGCAAGCACGTGAACCACAGTGGGTAAAACTTAGTCACACTATATTTACACTACATGTAATATTTAAAGTGAAAATAAAAAGGTCTAACAAAAACTAATATAGTCGTAATTTGCGACCAAAGTCATTTATCTTGATCAGACCACTATTAGCACTATTGTTTAACACGTCTAAATTCTGCATTATCGCTGTCCTTTTTTGTTCCTCTGTAGATCAGACAATATTATCAAGATAATTAAATGCTACACATTAATACAAATTACACATAGGCCACATAGAAAAGCTTGTCAATTAAAATGTGAATTTAACTGGAGAAACGACGTAGAAAGAATAAACACAAAGAGGGGAATAATTTACTAACATAAAGTAGCTCCAATAAATTTAGAGATAGGTCGCTTTTTTAATATACCAGCCGATGAAAGGTTTTGTAATTTCTGCCCTGACCAGGTTGAAGATGAATCTCATGTCATATTAATATGTTCATTGCACAACAATCTGAGAGAAGAGTTATTTATTCCCGCTAGCTATATAAACGTTAATATTATGCTGATGAGTAGCACTGACAAACTGGTATTTCTATTCTCAGAAAGTAAAATAACACAGAGATGTGCCAAAACCTGCAATGATATTTAAAAAATAAGAAAGAGTGTAACGGAAACTGTTTTTAAGTAGTTTATAAATGGTATATTTTCATTCATATGATCGCTCATTACTAGTTAACGGGTAACCCGTTAATTAGTAATGAGCGATTCCTGTCTTATTAAGTCATTTGATTGATCAATCAGTTAATTGTACAACTAGTTGTTATTTATCATTCATTCATTCATTCATTCATTCATTCATTCATTCATTCATTCATTCATTCATTCATTCATTCATTCATTCATTCATTCATTTATTCATTCATTCATTTATTCATTCATTTATTCATTTATTCATTCATTCATTCATTCATTCATTCATTCATTCATTCATTCATTCATTCATTCATTCATTCATTCATTCATTCATTCATTCATTCATTCATTCATTTATTCATTCATTCATTTATATTCATTTATTCATTCATTCATTTATATTCATTCATTTATTCATCAATTCATGCAATAATGCATTCATTAATTCGTCGTTCATTCATTCATTCATTCATTCATTCATTCATTCATTCATTCATTCATTCATTCATTCATTCATTCATTTATTCATTCATTCATTCATTCATTCATTCATTCATTCATTCATTCATTCATTCATTCATTCACTATTTCATTCATTACCTTATTCACTCATTTTGTACGTATGTTATAGGGCCTACTGTTTTTATGACAAATGCATTTTTAACAACAATTACTGTCAATTTATCATGCTTATACTGTATGTATCTATATTTATATGTGACTATGATATTATATATTTTATGGATGTATGTCTTCAACAACTCATTTCTGAGTGACCATTTTATTATGGGGAAGAGAATAAATGATTACTACTACTAGGCCCATTAAAACTGTAAACTGCGTCTGGGAATTAAACGTTGAACTGTGTGTGGGAATAAAAAAAATGTGTTTAACAATTATTTGAAATACATTTTGAAAAATATATTTTTTAGGTGCTAACTTTATAAGCTTGCAGGCTCTACTATTGATGTGAAAGCAAATACCTGAGACATTTTCTTATACCCCATGCACATACACGACGCAAAGCCCACGTCTTGAGTGGGAACAATTAGAGCGGTTCGTTGCTGTGCATTTTGTTAGGATATAAGAAGAGCTAACGAGTTTAAGACGATTATACAGCGTGTATATAATAAATTAATCAGGTGCATAAACTAGCGAATACACAGCGTTGTGCTACCGCGCTCCGAGCGGATGCACAGCGCATCACCAGCGCGTGGCACGAATAAGCATGATAAGAGATCATACGGTGGATAAGAGATCATACGTTATACGTTATATCGTCGCCTCGGAGCTAAAGGATCCTATCTGCCACTCTAACGAGTGTCAGATAGGATCCTTTAGCTCCGATGCGACGATATGTTCACTGGGCATGCGTTAGGAACGGGCTAGATGGGCGCTATATGCGTGCTCAGTGCTGGCATTTCTTTACACATTTTCTAGCCGTATGTCTCAGTCACACAATGTCGATGCACGACTCACGCGCTGAAAATTGATTATTTTTTCTAGAGCGTCTGTCGTGCGTCGGTCGTGCGTTAGCACTTGTTACTGTATCGTGGAGCGCGCTGCACTATAAGCCCAATCACACATACCATCACGCACGTCCAGCGCACAAAAAATGAAGAATTTTGGTCAGTGCGTTGTCATTCGCTGGGCGTGCGTCAGAATTCGTTGATGATTTGACGAGAACGCCTGATGAACGTCATTCATTTCTTGTGTGCGTCAACCTCTGCGCACATTTTCTGCATGCTAAAAATGTGAGCGTTTTTTCACTTGTAAGTGTAGACGCCAGAAGAACGTCAGACCAGCGCCAGTCTAACGTTAGGCACAAGTAGGGCACACGCTCTAAATTCGTTGTGTTTTCGTTGACCGAGGTTTTTCCCAGTCACACATAAACGACGCACAGTCCACCCATAAAAAAAAAGCATTTTGAGTCCTGATTGTGTAAAAACATCGCAAGCTGGTAACGAATGCACATCGTGTTTCTAACGCAAAGGGCGAATGAACAGCGCTTGGCTAACGCGTTGGACGCATACAGTGCGCATTAAACCCTAGAATGCTAATCTCGACGATAGTAGTAACTTTTATCAGTTTGTTTTGTACATATGGAACCATTTTTAAAAGAAAGAATGTGTCCTAAATTTATGGTAACATTATATGTTTAAACGTAATTTCGACAAATTAAAAACAAATTCTACACTTAAAGCAGTGTATCGTGTGAAAAAAACACCTCAAATGATTGAAAATAAAATATCGTTCTTCAGAGCTCTAAGGGTTAAGCTGCAGAAATAACATAGTCACAGCCTGTTGCTCGAGCGCTGGGCGAACTGGCCGCGTGTTCCCGGCGCTCGTGCAGCCCAGGGCAGGCGCGTTACCGGCGACTGCCCGGCGCCCTCGACGGGCAGCCATGTGATACAAAGGAAACGATTTTGGCGTTAATATGCCGTTGTTCTAGCATGCCCTACGTGTTTTTGACAGTCCTTTGGTGTGTACATTTATGCGTTCATATGCGTTCAATATTTTAAACATACTCAGCTTCCTGTTGCAGGGCGCACACAAATATGTGTAGCGTTATACTCCAGTCACACTTACACGACGCACAGCCCACGCCTTGACTGACAAAAATTAGAGCAGTGCGTCGTTGTGCGTCCATGAATTTTGTCAGGATATGAGAAGAGCCCGCCGACGATTATACAGCTGTTATAAATAAATCAGGTGTATAAATCAGCAAATACACAGCGTTTCGCCACCGTTGCGCGTTAGCAGGGCCTAAAAGTTAGCGAATACATCGCGCATCGCCAGCGCGGGGCACGAATAAGCTAGAAATCATTTAGAACACCCCATATACGTTATATGTTCGCTAGACATGCGTTAGGAACACGTTAGTTGGGCGCTATATGCGCGCTCAGTGCCGGCATTTTTGGGGTTTTTTCTAGCCCTAAGGCTCAGTCACACATAGTCGACGCGCGACCCACAAACTGAAAATTGATTATTTTTTGCTAGAGCGTCTGTCGTGCATCGGTCGTGCGTCAACGCTCGTTACTTGTTCATGGAGCGCTCCGCACTAACGCCACGCATATTTTTGTGCGCCCTCTAATCGCCAAAGGAAGTCGGGTATGTTTAAAATATTGAACACATATGAACGCATAAATGTACACGCCAGAAGACCGCCAGAAACACGTAGGACGCACTTGAACAACGTCATCTCAACTCTAAATACGTTTGCTTTGTATCACATGGCTGTCCGTTGAGGGCGCGGGCAGTCGCGGGCAACAGGACGCCCTGCGCTGCATGGGCGCTCGAAGCAGGCGCTGGGAACACGCCGCCAGTTCGCCCAGCGCTCCGGCAACAGGCTAGGATTATATCATTTCTACAGCTTAACCCTTAGAGCTCTGAAAAACGACATTTTTTAAGAATCATTTTAGGTGGTGTTTCACACGATGCACGGCTTTAAGTGCATAATTGTTTATAATTTATCGAAATTAAATCCAAAGATATAGGCCCTAATGTTATAATAAATTTATGACAGATTTTTTTCTTCTAAAAATGGTTATTTGTACGAAACAAACTGATAAAGTTACTATAATCGTCGACATTAGCATTATAGTTTTTTTTTAATCCGGACTCAAATTGTTATTTTTAATTTTTTTCATGCGTGGACTGTGCGTCGTTTATGTGTGACAAACCTCGCACAACGAAAACACAACACATTTTGAGCTTGTGATCAACGTGTGCCTAACGGTAGACTTGCGCTGGTCTGACGTTCTTTTGACGTCTACATTCACACGTGGAAAAACGCTCACATTTTTGAAAATGTGCGCAGAGGCTGACACACACAATCAATGAATTATGCTCATCAGGCGTTCTCGTCAAATCTTCAACGAATCCTGACGCACGCCCAGCGAATCACAACGCACTGACCAAAATTCTTCATTTTTGTGTGCGCTAGACGTGCGTGATGATATGGATCTTGACTCAGAGTGATTTATTATCGCGTCAGTAGGCCAACATTGCCAAGCAAAGTCAAACAGTAGTAACTCCTTACTTATCAGGTAAACTGATACTGCTGTTTGTATTTGCATCCCTGAGTGTATACCATTATAATCACATCCAAAAATAACTTGTTTGAATGGCAAAAGCTGAGCTATATTTTACAATTTCACGCATACTTCGTTGTCATTATTTGTCAACCGCATTTGCTTAAATCGTTCAATCCTAGTTGACAAACATGCTAAAATATCACTGAATATAAGCTTGATAAGTATGCAAGTAAACTGTCTAACAAAGTTTTGCGCACGTATATTTAGACAGGGCACAGTAATACACCCTGTTAAATGAAGCACGCACGATCTCACCATAGGGCAAACATTATTAACATAACTCAATCCAGATCCAGTTGCAGGATAACTGTATTCAATAGCTATTCCACTACACAACGCACGGATCAACTTAATCGTTTTTGTCGTTTGATAAAATTATTTGGTTCAGTTTTTAATAATTTGTGTCCTAATTCGCTCGTGCATTCATCAATTCATTCGTTCATTCATTCATTCATTCATTCATTCATTCATTCATTCATTCATTCATTCATTCATTCATTCATTCATTCATTCATTCATTCATTCATTCATTCATATATTCAATCATTGGTTCGTTCGCTCGTTCTTTCGTTCTATATAATTGATAAATAAATTATTTCATTCATTATTTGTGCTTTCGTTTAAAAATAAATTACGCTATCAATTTAATAATTGATACTAATTTAATAAAATGTATTCATTCATTCGTATTCATGCTCGTTAGCTCGTTTGTTCGATCGTTCGTTCGTTTGTTCGTTCGCTTGTTCGTTAATTCATTCATTCATTCATTCATTCATTCATTCATTCATTCATTCATTCATTCATTCATTCATTCATTCATTCATTCATTCATTTTTTCATTTATTTATGCAATTCATTCATTCATTCATTCAATTATTCATTCATCCATTCATTCATTCATTCATTCATTCATTCATTCATTCATTCATTCATTCATTCATTCATTCATTCATTAATTCATTCATTCATTCATTCATTCATTCATTCATTCATTTATTTATTTATTGATTTATTCATGCATTCATTCATCCATTCATCTATTCATTTATTCATTCATTCATTCATTCATTCATTCATTCATTCATTCATTCATTCATTCATTCATTCATTCATCCATTCATTCATTCATTCATTCATTTATTCGTTCATTTATGCAATTTTTTGATTAATTAATTAATTAATTAATTAATTAATTAATTAATTAATTAATTCATTCATTCATTCATTCATTCATTCATTCATTCAGATGTGCATATGTTGCCGCACCTAATGAATTAATAACGCTTATCCTGCATTCTCGTCAAATCATCAACGAATTCCGACGCACACCCAGCGAATCACAACGCACAGTCCAAAATTGTTCATATGTTAGTGCGCTGGACGTGCGTGATTATATGTGTGTCTGGACCCTTATTTAAAAAAAGTACACATTTGAACTTAAACTTATCTGACATCGAGCTTAATGTTGGACAATATTCTGATACGCTCATTTACCATTAGACCACCAGTGAGCAGGTGAGTGGTTGGTAGTCTCCACTTAGTCATCCGTTACGCTGGGGACTCCCCGAACAGGACATGACAAAGCGAGACAAGCTTAACCGTGCTGACACGGTATTCATGGAAATATGGATATTTTATTCACGACTCCAGAAACGGAAACGGCCGCACAGGGCTGTTGATCCGCCGAGCGTTTAGGGTCAGTTAATTTGCATGGATAGGTGGTCAGTTTGATAACCTAGCTGACAAGTTCAAATCGTAACAAACAGGCGTGGGGCTGGCCCTATGACTTTTCATGAGTTTTGGAGTTTGTTTGTTGTACGTTTTGCGATACATAAATAGTTAACATTCGTTCTGGTCTTGACAATCCCATATATTTTGTTTGAAAATAAAATGTTTAGAATATAGGTCCTCATGTAATCCACCGTGCGACTAAGGCGCATATAGAAACGAGAGTATTTGTCTGTTAAATGTGTGCTCATCTGTGGTCTGCTCCAGGAAACATCACATGTTCACCAGATTGATGTCTGTATATTATTGGGCCAGCATCGTACACACTTGTTAAATATGAGACCAACATTGGGTCAACACTTTGTGTTCTCTGAGTCATTACACGAATTTCGTGACTAAAATAATGAAATCAGGAGCACAAATACAATACATGTATTTATGGTATTCCAGCCATATCACCCAAGCTTTGCTTTGTTAGTTTCATGAAAACATGTCACACTTTTACCTTAACTATTGTTATGGATTAATGCATACTCTATTTATAGTCATACAATGGTCGACTCCAACATAGCATAATTGTTTCCTAATTTTTTGTATAATTAATTGACAAAGAATATTTTATATGGTGATACTTATATCCCTTATTCTTAGATCAACCATACGTTCTAAACGTGATTAAGGTATTTACATTTTGTTATTCAACACAACTATATACTGTATCTGTCATATAATTTTGAACTAAATGAGCAGTAACATTGTGCCTGAAATTGTAGTGCTCAATGCATATACTATTGGTCCAGGCGTACTGCAGGCGGTCACTTTAATGTCCTTCTTTAACCAGCTGCTTAATCTGGCCATTCTGGGAGCCAAACAATGTAGCACGTCCCAGTGACAGACGGGCTTGTTTGAACCGTTCGCCAGATAAGCGAGCCCCAGTCGTGTATCATCCTGCAGTGATTGTGTGTGACTTTCTGCTCCAACGCTGGCTCGATGATGGGTCAACGTCTGCGACGTTGACCCATTATCGAGCCAGCGTTGGGATAGCACCTGGTCTGTTTGTTTCAACCGTAACTGTAACAGTTGTTTTTTGGCTAACCGACGAGGGCCTGTGCAGTGGTTAAAGCTGCCTGACTGGAAAGTCGAAGATCGCGAGTTCGAACTAAACTCTGGCCTTTAAATTGCAAAGAAATAAAATGTTTCTTCCCCGCGCGCTCGTAGAGATTCAGTATTGTGGAGAGTCTCCGTGACAGAGACGTAGCGTGCTCAGTCTCAGACCGCCAGGAATCGAATTTCGAATCCTGTATCTGGAGGGCAGTATCATCCCATTCATCTCACCATCCTCAGGAGGTTCTCTTTGCCCACTTTGTGCTCAACGGTGGCCTAAAATCCCATTAATTTCATTTTATTTGACTTCCTGGTGAATCGAGCAAGCAATGCGTTTCTCTTCGGACGCAAAGCGTCATAAGTGCCACTCATTTCAGTGACAGATATAATAATAGGCTATTATCTCCTAGTGCTCTCATGTGGTGTGCTATAGAAGGAGAGCCTAATTCTCTATGATCCGCTGGAAGTAAAGAATACACCGCTTTGGTACACAATAATGCTGTGTAAGATTGAGAAACGTGTATCTAGTTATGACTGTATTTATTAACAAAATAGTGTTAGAAAATTAAACTCCAATATGACATTAACTTTTCCTGGGGGCTTCTATTTTTCTTCTATTTATA
>OZ024912.1:66574229-66611729 GCA_964017125.1 Flabesymbios commensalis
TTCATTTGTCCCCAATCAGCTGACACCTCAGCATGCCAGCAAATAGCCCTACAAACATAGCACGGACTGAGCTGTTGGCCAGCGTCTCCGTCGGTGGCCCACAGCTCAGCCAGCGTCTGGATCCAGCTGGGGGCTTGTCATTCTCGGCTACTTGGCCTTCCATTCTTGAGATACTCGTTTTGCCTGCGGGTCCGCCTATTTGTAAATATAGATCCCACTTACATTGGTAACACATTAACTTGGGCTGGGTTGACAATTCATTTTCAAAGTTTATTTATGACTTTGAGGGTCACGTACAATGATGTAAATTGCATTGTCAGTTATGTACACTCACTGACCAGCAGATAAAAAGTCATTTTTTAACGCACAAAGTAGAGAAAACTGCTACTTTTGGCTTTTGAATAGTTAGTTAGTAAAAGTAACTTGAACATTGTATATCGCGTGCATTATATAGCATTACACAGCCGTAGATGGAACATATTTGAAGTGTTGTAATTGTTTACATATAGTTCGCACCCATACGACAGATTATAAGCGGGAATACGTATATGATATGACGTATATGATATGATCATCAACATTAAAATTTGAATTGTGAAATAAGAGTTAAAATTGCTATAAAATATAAAGATGTGCATTTTCAATGGATAAATATAATAACCAAGTGAAAAAAAATTGGGCAAGTATATTAAGTATGTTGTGGAAATTGAGGTAAATTTCAAATATTTGATAAGCCAAAGATTGTGGGATAATTTAACAATTTTGGAATGGGTTTGAATTTTACATGATCATAAGTCAAGGTGTATTTGTACAAGGAATTGCGTATGCTTTTTTCGAGTGTCTGAATATAGCTACATGTATGCCAGTTTAAGATATATTGTTTCCTACATAATTGTGCGCAAGAAACCACATCGTTCCCAATGCTTTACAGTATAAAGAGGCAACAAAACTGCATGTATTTTACAATGCAAATTGAGTGATACCTGTGGCGTCCTTGGGGACGAATATCACGAATAACACAATCTTAAAAAACATCTAGACATAACTAGTCTACCTAAATATGTCGTAGCCCTCTCGAACACGCTCTAATTAGTAAACTTGGATACAATTATCTGCAAATAATGAGTCAGTAGAATGATTTTTATTCAAAATGTTACTTATATAATTTAAAGTGTTTACGTTTTGCAAATGATTGGTCTCAAATTAATCAAATAGGAGTACGTTTTACCCACTTCAAGTTGTGGTCGCGGTAACGAGACATAACTTCAAGTGGGTTAGAATTTAAATTATACATCTTAGCTCTTTAACCCTTACAGCGCGGGGATAGTCTGACGACTAAAGTCTATCCCCGCACTGTAAGAATGAAAAAAAATTCTACTGGCCGCAGACCCATAACATAGGTATTCAAATGAATCTAGAGCTAACGAAGACATTTATGATGATTTCAAATTGAAAAAACCCCTTTCGTCTCCAGGTTTTTTAAAAAACATATTCAGCGCTTTAAGGGTTGAGGGTTAAATGAGATAATGCATCAAAAAGGAGGTTCTAAGCTTTTAGTCAATGCTGATAATGATTATTGTACCTCAGTATCTTATAAGAATAAATATAAATACACGATGACAATTATTTGTTATGTGTTAGCCCATAAGCGGCCTTAATAAATAATTCAAATTTCCACCCCATTTCAAGTGGGTACAAATTACTCATATTTGATAACAAACAATTGCAAATCTTGATGTTTAAACAGTAATTTCCTTCCCAATAACTGTGATTTAACTTGTAATAAAATGGATTAAGACGAGGTTAATACCTCGGTCACAATGACCTGTAGGGGCGCCGAGATAACACACACAAAAAACCCATAGAAATCGTCCCAAAATAGCGAGTACGACGTCAGTACGCTGCCGTGCGAAGCCAAAAGGCAGCATCTGCTTACTTTACAGTAAGCAGATGCTGCCTTTTGGCTTTGCCGAGCAGTCGGATCAGTGTGACTGTACTAAGCTGTATGTAACTTTGACGAGAATATGGACCCTGTTGTTTATAACCACACCAGACATTAAGTATAGTAACTATTAACTATGGAATGTGCGGCATGACCCAAATCCGAGTGACAGTTTTGCTCGTCAGATCCCTATAATAGCCACAGAGAAACTCAACCACCACACTGCGAGGCAAATGGCAGTTATTGCTGGCTTGAAAAGTAAACAGTTACTGTACTTTGGTGTTCAGAAAACTGTGATGTAATCAACAATAAGTTGAAAGGCATGCAGGTAAGCCCCTAGTGCAGTAAAGATAAGCAGGTAAGCCCCTGGTGCAGTAAAGGTAAGCAGGTAAGCCCCTGGTGCAGTAAAGGTAAGCAGTTAGGCCCCTAGTGCAGTAAATGTAAGCAAGTACACCCCTAGTGCATTAAAGTTAAGCAGGTAAGCATCTAGTGCAGTAAAGGTATGCAGGTAAGCCTCTAGTGCAGTAAAGGTAAACAGGTAGGCCCCTAGTGCAGTAAAGGTGAGCAAGTAAGCCCCTAGTGCAGTAAAGGTAAGCAGGTAAGTCCTAGTGCAGTAAAGGTAAGCAGGTAGGCCCCTAGTGCAGTAAAGGTAAGCAGATAAGCCCCTAGTGCAGTAATGTGCAGCAAAGGTAAGCAGGTAGGCCCCTAGTGCAGTAAAGGTAAGCCCCTAGTGAAGTAAAGGTAAGCAGGCATGCCCATAGTACAGTAAATGTAAACAGATGAGCCCCTAGTGCAGTAAAGGTATGCAGGTAGGCCCCAACTGAAGTAAAGGCAACCAGGTAGGTCATTTCTGTAGTAAAGGTAAGCAGGTAGGCCCAAACTGCAGTAAAGGTAACAAGGTAGGTCAATGGCATGATGCAGTAGAGGTAAGCAGGCAGAACCATACTGCAGTAGAGGCAAGCAAGTATGCCCCTAGTGCAGTAAAGGTGTGCAGGTAGGCCCTTACTGACGTAAAGGTAAGCAGATAAGCCCCTAGGGCAGTAAACGAAAGCAGGTAGGAACATACTGCAGTAAATGTAAGCAGGTAAGCCCATATTGCAGTAAAGTTAAACATGTAGGCCTCTAGTGCAGTAAAGGTAAACAGGTAGGCCCCTACTGCAGTAACGGTACGCAGGTAGGTCACTGTTAAACTACTTCTCTGAGAAAGTAGGCCACTACTACAGTAAAAGTAAGCAGCAGGTAGGCCCCTGGTTACTGCTGATTGATTGATAGAATGATTGATTAGTTGATTGATTGATTGATTGATTGATTGATTGATTGATTGATTGATTGATTGATTGATTGATTGATCGATTGATTAACTGATTGATTGATTGATTGATTGATTGATTGATTGATTGATTGATTGATTGATTGATTGATTGATTGATTGATTGATTGATTGATTGATTGATTGATTGATTGATTCGTTCATTCATTCATTCATTCATTCAATCAACGGGTAATCCTTTGCTTGTTGAATAACAGCGTTGACACGATAATGATATAATAAGATACATATAAAACCCTGAAGGCGACCCTGGAGAACAGGATTTTCACCCGCTGAAAGGTAACTTTCCCTTTGGTACTAAGTTTGCCTTTGCGATCTATTCCTCTAAATGGCCCTTTGGGATTTGTTTTACAGGACATTCGGGACGCGTGTTCCGGATCTGAAATCCCTACCGGATCCGGTGGTTCTGTCCTGTCCACGTGTAGATAAGCTCGAGTCACAGACAATTCGGGATGACAAGTACTACTGGTACTGGATCCTGGTGGATCCCGCTTCTGGATCACGTCTGTTGTCGTAGGGATTGGGTGGGCCACAGTGACCTGTGTAGCCCAGCCAGTACAGCCTATCGTTTCAACCCATGGCATATCTTTGTTACAAACAAACCAACTTGCTGGCATCATCATATATTTACTACTTGGTGTCACTAGAGAGGCTGACATCGATTTCTACTCGTTAAATAGCTAAAAACAACATTTTAAAATGGCGCCCACAAACTTGTATTTATGGCGTGTTTTGATTAAAAACCTGTGGTTTTTTTGCATAATATTGCTGATTATTCATGTTTTTAGACTTCAAAGATGGGGAGGGGGGGGGGGGCGTTATATGAAGATTTCCAAAACATAATCACAAGTAGTTAAGAATATGCATACTTAAAGTTTAAAGTAATGTATTTCGCTGTGTGGTTTTAGAACTCCGGGAACACACATTTGAAAATTTGCTTTTGCGCAACACTAAAATAACCAAGTTTGGCTAGATAGATTGATAGTACAACCCCATCAGGTAGTGTGTACAATCAAACTGTGGTAGCCAAATATATGTATGGGGAATTTTAAAGTAGGGGGTATATTGTATGGCACTGCCTAAAGCATAGGAGCATGAGTACATATAATTGGCAATATCGTTGTGAATAATCTATCATTTTTTTTAAGTTTGGCACCAAAGTGTACGGTTTTTAATGGCGTATATGATATATGAAGGGCAAAACCTTATGAAATGCTGATATTACCACATGTTTGGGCATTATACTACGCATACTTTAATGTCATATGTTTTGCAGTAAACTTGATAAAATGATAGTATCTGGAAATAACCTCAGCTAAAACGTACAGTCAAGTTTCAGTATAAAAAAATTCTTGTAGAGCTTTTTAAACCGGTGTATAACAATACATGGTATAATCTGAAACAAGGAATAAGAGTTGCAAAATTGGCAAAACAGTTGCAAGCATTCATTTAATTTTGCTACCAAAACGTAAATAGTTTAAGGAGCTGTATATTATACGGAAAATATCAACTAAAATAGAGATCGAAAGAGGTCAAAACATCATACGACGTGTTATTTCTTAGTTTTTCTTGTCATCGCATTCTCTTGACTACAAAGAACCGTTGAATTCATTCGAAATAAGAGTAAGGCATAGTCCCAGCTTTCGGGCTTTCTTCTGTCGCGATATTACCATGATTGTGCAGAAAGCGACGCAATGCAATATTCACTCACTTAATGATATCAAAATACAGCTTATGGACCACAGTGTACCACGATCAATCACCACAGCGAAAAAAACACTGTCTGCTATATATACTGCATGGCGGTCATTTTGAAAAAAATAACGACCATTTTATTGTTTTAACTGTTAATAAAAAAACGTTTGGTCATAATGCAGTTATAGCGATCTGGCGGCCATTTTGAAAATCCTTAATATATGATAAAGCCTTACTAGAATCAGTGGCGCTTTGGAAAAAATATAGTTAGGACACTTGTAAGCAATAGGCCTACCTGAAAGTTTGGTAATTTTGTTTGGCAAATAACACCATATTCCATATGCGCTATGAAGGTAGCCCACCACATCCTGAAAAATGTCCAATACCTACTTCTCGGGGGATGCTGTGTTGAGGAATGTCTGCATTGTTTGATATTACACATTTTTATAGGCTAAGTCAAATAAATACTAGTATAGCGCGATTGTAATAACAGGCTATGTTCGTAATATGATACATACATTTTGTACGTTGGCTATGCTGCTGGACTATAGCAACTGTTTTTTTTTAATTTTCTGAACAATATAGTATATTTTTCATAATTTTTCGGTTCTCAGTTAGTCACCCAGTTAGTCTCTATACTAGGCTGGTGTGTGTCTAAGAGATATACCGGTGCCACACATTTTTAGTCATAAAGGCCTGTTAGGGGGCTATCATTCAATCACCAGTCCGGTGGTGGGGGGGGGGGTGTAGTAGGCCTATTTCTGAAGTAAATATTTTCAGACTGAATTTTCATGACATAAATAATGATCTCAATGACATGTTGTAAATAAATTTTTAATGTCCCTCAAATCTGTTTTGCCTCCTGCGCCCGGCATCATTAAACGACACTTGTTTCGCTTGTGACCTTAACCCCACACCAATACTACGCCTAGTTTGGTATCCAGCTATGTAGACAGAATTTGTTTTTCTAAGAAAGTGAAATAAATATTTTGCTTGAGGCAGAATTTGAAATGAATAAAATATTGCAGACAGGAGGTGAAATAAATAATTTGTCCAGTTAAAAAACTCTAGCCCCCCTAGTAATTGAATGGTGGCCCCCTAAATAGAAACCCGTTAGTCTGATTTTTTCACTGGACAATACTAGTCCACTAGGCCCTCCTAGTCTCGGGAATGAATGTAAGAATATATTTAAATATGAAAAATCAATTAGCATATTTTTATAGGTTATAGACCAGTTATAATCTATATCGATCTATTAGGACTCAATTATATTAAATTTAAAACATCTTTATAAGTTTATACTGGGGGTGTCGTAGGCCTACTTCTACGATAATTGACACACAGAAACATAGTGCAACATAGACCTATCTATGCCTAATAAAAGAATGGCCTACGTATTATAGGTCATGGTCAAATATTACCAAAACACAATAGTCTGCAAACAAAGTTTTTATTCCACCCCCCCCCCCGTAATTTGTAGAGCGATATTAAGCAAGATATTTAGGCTTTTTTTAATAATCCAAAGTGTCAATGACATCCTTAATCAGGGCATAAGTTAAATACTAATAAAAAATCAGAAATCCGTGAGAATTTTTTTACACAGGCAAAAGCTCTTTTAAACAAAGCAATACAAATTGAAGTGGGATAAGAATTGATGGAGGAGAAGCGTTTCTTGTGAATTGTGGACAGAGTGTCTTAATTACATGTAGGTCTTATTTTGGTCATAAGTTCTTTATTAATTACAATTTCTGAAATTGGTGAGGAAGTTTTATGCACCAGCTCTTTCAAATAAACCAAACAAAATTGAAATCGGATAATAATTGAGGAAGGAGAAGCATTTCTTGCGAATTGTGGAAAGACGACAGACGACGACATGCGCAACACGATGACATATTAGCGCATCTAGGCCTAAAGGCTGGATGAGCTAAAATGAGACTAATGATGAAAATATTACCAATAACTAGATTTTATATTTGCAGCCATGAAAAAAAAGGTTCCATTAAATGTAACAACCACTTTCGATAGGTTCCCTCCGGATCCGCCCCATAACCTCAACGAGTTAATCTAGACCTATTAATACATATATTTTTTTATGACTGTCACTGAGCCAATCTAACAATACATATTTTTTCAAAATTATTGCGCAATGTTAGGTCGATGAATACGAGACGGTGTTACAGACACGTCGTTATCTGTATGCCTCCCTGGAGTTGAGAGGAACATAACGGACTTGTTAACATACGTAACACTAATTATCCATCACCAACTGCAGACGCGACGATTAATAGTGTAGGCCTAGGTGTGGAAATGTGTGGTCTTTTATGCCATGAGGAATTATATGTGGGCTACGTTGGCGTTACATTACATCAACTGGTGAAGTAATTACAACAATGTTAGACGTAAACTTTCAATAATTTTTCATGTTTCTAATGGCGGTAGGCCTAAATACTAGGCCACTCAAGTCAAACCCTTATCCCTACACCCCTACACCCTACGAATAATGGGCTGTACCTGGACGTCTGAGGGGATGCGAGCAGTGAGAGGTGCACACCTGTTCACATCTCCATGACACTGCCAGAGCACCCTGACATTAGACATGGCAGAGTAGGTTCCACATGGAAACAACTGACTCTGCAAACATCTTTTTCAAGGGGACATGACATCTAAAATAGTTAGGCTAGGTAGGTCTAATACAATCATTACAGGTAAAAGCAATGTTTTTATACAAAATCGATAGCCTAGTCCTGTGGCAGATGGCAGTAATTGTGAACGAGCAAAAAATTCACCAACCACCTTTCGTAGGCTACATAATATAGAATGCTTTTCGTTGATTAGGCCTACTCAGACAAATTCTCAACCAATTTTCATGAGATTTTACAAGCTCTATTTTCGAGTGATGCGGCAAACACCCCAAAATTATACCCTGAAAAATATTGTGGGCCCTATAGTTTAAAAGTCAGACTAGTCTATTTAACATGTAAAAAATGTGGCCAGCGAATTTTATAATGGCTTAGGACTAAATGTCAAATAGTCTAACTTCTTATATAGTCTACTTATTAAAACTTCACAAAAAATTATAGAAAATAGTGTCTGTAAAATTTCGTGAAAATTCACTGAGAAATCAGCGAAATCCATTCACCCTGGTTGAATCCGGGTAGGCCTATCAGCTGATACAGATCAGGGTAGGCCTATACTATAGTGTAGGGGCATATGTAGCTAAACTAACATCCGTGGAATTTTAGTGTTAATTGATCAGGTTACATACCAAAATGTTCAGCAGAAAAATATGAATCAGAACAAATAGGGTGTCAATTTTTTATACCAGTTTAACACAAATAATTACATTTTTGCAGATCAGATAGTCATGTAGGCCTAATATAGAACATTAAATATGATATTACACACAATGTTTAGAAGACTACTCAGAATAAAAAAATACACACTATTTTCTATTATAGCTACACTTCAGCTCAATAAAAAATAAATAAAAACACACGATTTCCACACAACCGTAACACCATTGATACTATCTAATTTTTCAAGTGAGATACAAAACAAAATTTTTGGAAGATCGGATGGCGAGTATTCATGTTAATTTTTTTAATTTTCAATTTTAGTGACACTCAAGTTCAATAGTAAAAGAGGGAAAAACATCTTTTTTACACCAACGTAACTACACTGTCCCCATTTAAACACTGTCGCGTTACGCTGAAAATCCTGCCCGAGCGGCAGTTTCGTTTAAATGAAACAAGTAATCATTTCATACAGGGGGAGGGTGGTGGAAGGGGTCGGGGAAGGCCACTTGCTGTCGGCATGAATCAGCACACGGCGTAGCAGTGTGTAGGCACACACACTGCTACGGAGTGTACACGTAACATACATAATTATATTTCATGCACATCAGATTGTCATTATAATACCGAGCATTAAAGATAATGTTACACACACTGTTCAGAAGAGCATGCTGAATAAAACAAATAATAGTTTTAGATCTAGTGACACTTTAGGCTCAATAAGTAAAAAAACACATGATAAAAAACACATGATTGTCAAATTTTTCACACCACCATAACACCCTTAATGCTATCTATTTTTCAAGTGAAATATAAAACACAATGTTTGAAAGATCTGGTGGCGATTATCATGATTATTCATCTCAGTTTTAGTGAGACTTCAATGAGTGACAACTTAAAATACCCTATTTTTTACAGCAACGTGCATGTAAAAAACATTATTAGTTCTACTTTGCTCACATCGGATAGTAATTTATGATATAAAATAGGCCTACTATACAAAGAAAAAAACAGAAAGTGTTCAGAAAAGAGTATACATACTCAATAAAAATAACGTGTCAGTTATTCTTCAGTTTCGGTGACACTACACCTTTTCTTGGCAGTTAAGTACAGTCTTTTATATGTAACTATCACAATAATATTCACTATGTGTGTGTGTATATATATATATGTATATTTATACTGTACACTAAGCCAAATAAATAAATAAATACATATCGAATGAAATAAAAGAAAATCAAAGTAGCACCATAATTACATTTCATAATACAACAAATGGGATGCTGTTCTTTTTTCTGTTGTTTCTGTATTAAAAATACACGTATTAGACATATGAAACAAAATGTTCATAAGTCCACAATATAATACAAAACTAGTTGTTTACTACTTTTTGCCAGTTTCAGTCAGACTTTTCCGCTCAATATGTATTCAATTAAAATACTATTATTTCTATATAAAGGTCACATAACTGTCACGAAAAAGTCACACATAATCATAAAAATGTGTGTCGGTTGCTGTTTTCATTTCGGGTGACACTTCGAATTCAATAAATAAAATTAATTAAAATAACATAATTTTACCCTAACGTGCATACTACGACAGATTTGATTTAATGCAGGAGAATGTAGTCATGCTGAATATTATATATTTTAAAAATATAAACAATTATTACTTCTACGATATGAAAGATGCAACAACCGACTTGGTGACCAGTTTTTTTCACTATAGTTATTATCACTTATTAAACATATGTGTTGTTACCGGTCGTGCAAATATCACTTATTATGAACGTAGCCAGAGTGTTATCCAGCTTATCATCGTGCAATTATTGGTTTAATCACGTGACCGTGTATTATTGATTAATAATGCACGGCTAGGCCTAAACTTACAAAAACTCCATAGGCATAGCACAATGGAATCCTCCCCCTCAAAGTTCATTTATGCTATAATTTCGGGACCACAAAAACGATTAACTCACGGTTTATTTAAGCTTGTTTCTTGTGACATAATCACTGTTTAAGAACACATTTTGACGACAGATTTTATCATAAGTGCGTTTCAAATGGAGCTCAAGTGTAGCGTTGTTGATGGGTAGTCTATCTGGATGGTGCCGTCGCCGTGCCAGTGACGCTACGAACGTCACTTGTAGACATGGTGTGCAGGTGTGCACTTCATGACCTACACGTGTGTACAGGTGTGGGCTAGGCCTATATTGTCTAGACAGAAATTGACATGGTCCTACAGATCAACCTCTAAACTTTCGCGCCGTTTAGACTCCGTTTCTAGACTACAGGCATAGACCGCAACTACGCTGGGTTATCCTATCTGCAAGTCTTAGAAGCATAGGCCTACTAGTATATGCCCTTCTGTATTTTCGTGCAAAATATTTGTTAAAAGTGATTTTTTTGTTTATTCCCAGTTTGAGCATAGTAGTGATGAGAAAAAAAGGAATTGCATTTTTTCTAACTCTTTAAATCTATGAAAATTGACTAAATCCAAAATGGCCGCCATGTTTCCAAGATATTATCTATTTCAACATAACTTTTATAATAATGAACACAAAAACATGTATAATATATCAATTTATATAGTTTTTAAGACGAGAAAACTGGTAACACCATTATATTTTAAAAATAAACAGTTTAAACTTGATTTTTTGCAATTTTAACCAACAAAATGTAAAAACATAGCATAAGTTATGTGCTACGTGTCCGAGAGGTTGTGTGCTAGGCCTTGAACGGAATTTAGGATACTGTGTGGAGGGCAGTGCCAATTAAGATACATCTCACCATGCTCAGGAGGTTATCCCCCTATAGGGGGTGGTGTACTCGGTGAAAATTTGGGTTCGGTGTGCAGACCCTTAGATATACCACATAGTCACCTCTTGAAAATACAGAAATCAGTACAGCTCTAATACACCATGTACACGGAACGTTATCTTGGCTCAGTTTAGTCATAATTTATATGTGCAAAAAAATGTCCGAATACCCTAGTCATTCGTTCACTTATTCACCCATTTCTTTTCATCCTCCCCCCCCCCGATGCTATATATTATCAACGAATTTCTTAAATATGATTCAATTACTATTTTTTAAATATTACATAAACATTATCTTCAATGCAAGGAAATAACAAAGCCAGTTACTAAAATTACATCCTGGCTCAAAGTAAACTTTAGTTTGCATAATAAATGTTTTTTAATGACAATATATAACGATAGTGTAGAAGTTTAAAAAATCTGTGATTCAAACACCAATATCACATTTTTGATCCCCCACTAGAGTCGGGACCTCAAACATGTCAACATGAAGTTATATAATTATATTATTAAAAATGCTGCCACAAAAACATGTGAAGGTTGATTTTTTTTTTTTAATTCTAGCAGTCAACGAATGTAATAATTATGACAAAACTTATTAAACTGTTATGCTTACCACTCCGAAAACAAGTAACTTGATTTACTTTATGTTACTAGCATCATTATATGTGCATAGATTCATGCAATGATTGAATAATCAGTGATTTATAATTATAATCACATCTGCCTTATTCACATACTTCATTTATCTGATATTACAATATCAGTCAGAATTTTTATTATATTGCTGCTTATATTTTCGGAACTATCCTTTCTCTTAATATATCGAAAAAGAAGATAATTAAAAACAAAGTATGTTTAGAGTGTTTCTGAAAGTGCTTCTTCTCTGTACGTACTTTGGATTCACGTTTCACACACGTTTCGCCATTACATATTATGACTGTATCTCCATATCTATCTTGTATTATTTGTTAGTGTAATATTGAGGTATCATTGAATTAAAAATACGGATAACAGTTTTTATAAGGATATTGACATAATTACATATATCATATAATCAAAAGATAAAACATAAATTTAAGGAGAATGACTACACAATCATGATCATAGCTATATTAGCTCTTTAGATAGTAATTTTCTTTCTTTTCAGATTAAATTTCTTTCATTGCAGATTAACTCATTTAATTCTCATGCAAATTTTATAATGTACCGTACATTTATTTATTATGAATAATATTCTGCAATAAATTAATATGATTTATCGTAGTAGGGCAGTAACTCTAACGTTAAGTAGCTCAAGGCCAGACCCATACACGTTTAAGGTCATCTTAACTTCAAACACACTAAATGTTGAATAAATTTTTCAGACATACGTGCCACAAGGATACATTAGGCCTACTCTTAACTCACATTCCAGGAATTTCACAACAGCAATGCAAGATCCAGATGGTGCTGCCGCCTTTTGCCATCACCATGATATTATGACCAATGTTAGTTTCAACTCTCCTAAATTGGAAGAAAAATATAGGCCTAGCTGCGAGAATGAATTGGATGCTACAATTTAATAAAATATCTTTTGCGGAGGATAGTTTGTATGACAACTAAATGCTAGAAATGCGTTATAATTGTTTTATGTACGAAGAGCTATTGTTTTATGTACGAAGAACTTTGCAACGACCTTAGGTTGTCCTTGAGATGATATTTGTTTGTTACTGTAAAGGCCAACCCTGCAATCTTTATTTTCTTTAGCATATTCTTTTCCATTAATGAGTAAAACATTACTTTTTTGCGTCAAATTGAGCAAGTGAACTGCTTGAGGATGGGTATGACCTTGTTCTGTCAGACCTTTTGCAAATAATCTAGGCATATGTCGACCTGTGTAAATATCTAAATATGACAAATAGTTCAGTTATTCTTCCACTTTTCTAATTTAGTATGTAACATGACATCATTTAGCACTTTTGGCCTCCAGAAGTGTTAGTTGCGCATTTGACGTCTTGCAATTAGGAATTATGCGCAGAATATACCAGATTTGAATTAATTTCTTAACATTCTCTATGATTTGACATTGAAATTACATTATAAAGCATCCATCGGGAAAGGGACCCTAAGTGTATCTGAACAATATACAGATCATTAAAAATAGCACGACAATCATGAATAGGAGCCACAAGATAATTTGTCATGTTTTGGAGACGATGAAGAATTGAGAGGTATAATGTAGCCTATCTGTCATGACTGTTCATATGTTTAATAAACAGAATAAACAGAATAACGGAACTCGACTTCGTCTTGTTCCGTTACAGCCCTGACCGTTACGATACGAGTTCCAATATTCAGACAACGATGTATTATTAGATAGTATTAAATGGATGAAGAGTTTATTAACGAAATAAAGTTATTAGGTTACATTTTATCCTTGGTAAAATTTGACTAGATGTACAATGTAATATCACACATGTTGCGAATAGTGACCATTATAATACACATTACCTCGTATTAGAACATTATAGTGGACAAGATAATTGGCAACTACGCTTCTTCTGTCGTTTTTTGTATAGGCCTATATATCGTATTTTGCCAGAGCGCATTAAATGGATGAAGAGTGTATAAAATGGATTAAGAAAGTTATCACAAAATTTCAGCCAAACCGAACAAATGGACAAAATAGTTAATGTTGTACTGGTGGAGGACCTGTGAGGTAGCACCTGGGCACATGTTTTATTATAGCTATGCGCACATCACACAAATTGCGTCCATGTCCACTTCTGGGCGGCGATATTTAACCATAGATTAACCATATTCAGTTAATCTATGATTTGACCATAGTAATGAAATATCTCCATTGCAAATAATGCATGTAAACATGTGGATTTCGCATAAATGAGAATCTGGTAAAGAAAGGTAGTTGACTGACGGATGTGAATAGAGTAAAATTAATGACGTTGGTTGCTCTAAGAAATAATTGTATTTTAATTTGTCAATTATTGAAATCAAAGTGTCACTAAAACTGAAAGTGTCACTAGAAGCGTTTTAATATTTTGTACTTATTGCACCTAGAGTGTCACTAGATCTGAAAAATATTTTTTTTATTCTGCGTGCTCTTCTGAACAGTATGTGTAACATTATTTTTAATGTTTTGTTTTTTGTTTTATATAGATAATAGGCCTATTAAGGGCGTTACAGTGGTTTGATATCACATATTTTCATAACCACATGGTTTAGCTTGATAGTTGTTTCAACTTTCACTAATATATACCCTAATACTCTTGGCCTATTATCACAGGGTTTACACTCGCCATTTTGAGGGTTTGCATAAGGTTTACTAATATTAGGGCCTACTAATATTGAATGTGGCTCTGTTGGTACCAATAAATTATTTGATCACCCCCCTAATGTTTCACATGCTGAAATGCTCAGAATTCGCTAGGCAGTTTTGTTTTATTCTTTTAATTACATTTATGCAAAATTGTGACATAGACCCAACGTCTGTTTGATGCTGGCGCAGCATAAACCAGCCTTGAATCAACGGTCCGTCGGTCATGAATGTCTTGCATGCACAGTATTATCATTATTAACTCTTCCTTTACCGACTTCCCCCTGATAAAACTACCCTCAGAAACCGACTTTTTTTTTTAAGGAAGACCCCTGACATTGCCATGAGCACAATACAGGTTAAAACTATGCGCATGCGCACATCGCACAAAATAAAAATGCAAGAGAACATTGCGTCCATGTTACTGACCATTCTGGTTGGCGATTTTCGACCATGCATGTAATCAAATATCTCCATTGTAATTAATGCATGTACACATGTGGAATTTGCATAAATGCGAAATTGGTAAAGGAAGGTAGTTTTCGCATAAATGCGAAATTGGTAAAGGAAGAGTTAATAATTGTCCTTTTCTCAAGTAAGCTGCTTGGGTGCACCTGGACAAAGACTAACCAGTTTTCCAATCAGATATTCACCCTGTAGTTCAAATACATGTACAATGTAATTAATTAAGGTCCAATTGGAGTAGCAGTAATCTGGTAAAGTTTAACTGGTTCATCACAACATGTCACTTTTCTCAGGTTCTAGACTAATTAAAGAACACTGGTCTACCGTTCTTCCATGACTGATGATGGATCTGTTCTGTTCCGACAAAGTTGGGTGGTTCGTTGGGCATCACCTCGGATGTCTGGCTGTTCGGCCGTCTGTCTGCGATTTGTTTCCGGGGCAGATCTCAGAAACCCATCGGGGGGATTTTTTATATCGCACACACGCACTGTGACATCCCTTAAAGGATGTAGATGTGCCTTGTGGGGTTTAGAGCCCACCATTCAATCCCCAGGACATGATATAAATAAATATTGTATGACCCTTAAAACATAATTGCCTCGCTTCGCTCAGTATCATTGATTTGCTTAGCCTCGCTTCGCTCGTATCCTTAACCCCTCGTCAAATATAAGGGATTCAACTTTGTAGACAGAAACAAATTATTTTAAGAATGTGAAATAAATATTTGGCTTGAGGCAGAGGTGAAATAAATAATTTGTCCAGTAAAAAAACGCGAACCCCCCTCCCCTGGAAATTTATTAACTTCGACCTACTTAGATGGCCGATCATCTGTCATAATTAACTTTAATATGCCTGATATCTGACAAACCGTGTCAGATAGCTAGACCATTACTATAAAGTAAGATGTGCGTTTTGAGGTTGGGATATGCCCCGGAAACTTCAACTTGATTAAATTCAAAATGGCTGACTATCGGCCATTATTGACTTTAATATGCCTGATATTTCGCAAACCAGATAGCTGGACCATTACCATAAAACAAAATGTGCGGTTTCAGGGAGGGATATCTATATAAATGTCAATTCGATCATTTTTAAAATGGCCGACTGTAGGCTATTATTGACTTTAATATGGGTAATATTCGGGAAAATGTGCCAGATGATGGTTTAGGTCCATTACTATAAAACTAAATGTGTGGTTTCAGGGAGAGATATGCCCTAAAATGTCAACTTGATATAATTCAATAATGCGATCATCCATGACTTTAATATATGTCATAAACATGGAATACTGTGCTAGATAGGTGGACCATTACTGTAAAACAGAATGTGAGAGTTCAGGGTGAACCCTGAGCAATTTCTATCACGCGAGGGATTACGGTAGCCGGCTTGTCTCTTATTGCTACATGTTACAATTGGCAACATTTGATACATCAACATACAGCAAAGTATTATAAATTGAATAAAATAAACATGAGGCTTATGTGGAAATATACATTCAGAAACTGATATTTTTATATTTTAATATCTTTTTTTATGTAATGGTTTATTAAGAGATACATATCGTGCTAATATTACAATATTTTTCACTTGCATGCAACTGTACACCAATTTTACAACCGTTTTGTATGCAACATGTATGGGTATACACTCCTTGCCAACAAATTAGATTGAGTTAATAAGTAGGGATGCTAATAGCCTTGTTGTTTGATCAGTCTCAACACACATGTTTTCTCTATATAAGCACAGAAGGAGCCTAAATATCTCTCATTTTTGATAGAGTCTACAATTTTTGTTTGCTTGAAATGTGTTATACATCTTAGGTTATGTCACCAGCATTGCTAAAATGTTAATCAAGTTATTGCAATCATGGCTATATTTAATAAACCTATACTATACATTTTGCATTGTGGGCTGACATGATTTGTGAATAAAATGTTTACTTCAATAAATTGTTAAATGTTGTCGTCTGTTAACGGAAGTGACAAGCAACAGTCTACGAATGCAACGATGACGTCTATACACAGTGAATCAATAATGATATAAAAATCGCAGTTTTCATGACATTATTGATTCTACTGGGGTGAACAGATATCACATAAGCTTAGAGCTATCGATGCCGTTTTCCCCTGGTATGAGTCGCAAATTTACAGAAAACATCTAGTGGACAAAATATGTTGAGACAGCGCATGCAGGAAAGGTAAAAACAGCCTCGCCAGCGTCGTGTTTTTGCATCTTCCTCTGCAAGGCTGGCTATTCCTGAGGTCGTAGACCGACCTTGCTGAAACAGGGTTGAATCCGCCTATTGGAGTGGGAACTTTCAAAAAATATTTTTTCTGTTTGACCCAAGTTTGACCTCTGGCATGAGTGTTGTTTTAATGTGGGGCCACTGTCTACGACACCGGCCCTACATTAAACAACACATATCTGCTGGCCGAGTAGCTCACCGGAAACGTCTCAGACACAGACCACCACATCTCACCGCAACGTGCATGAGGGTTGAATTAAGGGTGAGCCAACGTCGCAGACAGCGGGCCATCATTAAAAAGTCATTTTTTGAAAAACTAATGAATATTTAATATGTAAATCTCCTTCCCTACCCCAATAGGTGGATGGTATGGCTATTTCAGCAAGGCTTGGCCTGACGGCCTCGCTGTGTCAAGACTTGCTGCCAGGAGGATGTGTTTTTGCTGTGTATGTCCCAGGAAGATAAAGGCCTCACCACACAACAACCAATGAACCACGACTGACATTGCATTTTACTCACACCATACTTGTATCACTGCTGTATCTCTGAAGGCACTATAAATAATTACAGGTGTTCAGCAATGTTACTCCCATTTGATATATGGTGGGGGATATGTTCATGTTTTAAAGTTTGGTGTTTAGTTATTCATAAAAAACATTGTTGCATACATACTATTTTTATTAGGTCTTGGGAACAAAAATATTGTAGATACATCTTGAAGAAAAATGAATGGCCACCTTTGTGCACATATAGGCTTCTGAGGATGGTGAGATGAATGAGATGACACTGCTCTCCAGGCACAGAATTTCAAATTCGAGCCCTGGCGTCTGAGGCCGAGCAGACTACCGCTCGGTCACGGAGGCTCTCAACAATATTTATGAGTCAGCGGGGAAAAAACATTTTGTTTACTTGAAAGCTACCAACTTTAAGCACTGAAGGAGGTTCAACAAATATTTCTTTTTAAATACACTCCTATAGTTCAACATAATATAGTTATGATAATATAGCCATGATAATTGCCATGAGGTTTCTACGAACAAAAAGTTGATTTTCAAAATCTATGCCGATAAAACGGAGCCTCTATTTAAAAATAAATTGTATGCCTGGAAATAAAACTCCCACCTCCCAAATATGACATGGTGATCCCATATTAACCCCGATCTGTATGTATATAGGTCCTGATTTAATTTAGAATTTAGATAACGCTGCCATCATGGCCATAGCAGAGAGGAAGTTGGGCTGCTTCATTGCAGTGAAATTGGTCTATTGTTTCCTTAAATGCCTCTGATGGTCACGGCACCAAAGACAAATGTCCACCATAATATCATCAGCCTACCTAACAAACACAGGGCGTTGAAGCAGTGTTAAATTAAAGCTAGGCCGGCGTTGTTGATGGTGGACCAACATTAAATTAACAACGTCTGTGTTTTCTGAGTATCTTGAACGCCCACATTCCCACAAACCATCTGCCGTCCAAAGACAATAATACTGTATTTTTTTGCAGAGCATACTCGTGGTACAGAAACAACCATACATACATTAGATACACAATATCATTGCATATTATTGCAAGTGATATCATTATCAATCAATTAAAAAGAAAAAAGTATGATGAAATAAAAAGAGACTTTCTAAAGGAGAGAATGAAGGAAGGAAGGGGAAAAGCAGCCACTTTAGGCCACTTTTGTGCACATACAGGCTAAATTGGGCCAGAAGAACCTCCTGAGGATGGTGGGATAAGTGAGATGACACTGTCCTCCTCCAGACACAGAATTCGAAATTCAAACCCTGGAGGTCTGAGGCCGAGAACGCTCCCTTACGGTCACGGAGATTCCCCACAATACTGACTTTTACGAGTGAATGGGGAAGAATTGTTTTTGTTTCTTTCAAACCGGGAAACAAGCCCCGAACTCTAGCGTGAAAGGCAGCAGTGCTAACCACTACCCTAGGGTCCCCGCCCACAAAATCTACAAGGAGAAAAACGAAACATACGTAAAACGAAAATCACTCACAGGCACACCAAACAGAAAAAAACCACGATATTAATCATGTTAATATTATTGACAAAATAAATGTTAATTTGACAAACCTAAAAATATCTATTACATTATCCATTACATACATGTATCAATTTTGGAATCGTGTAATTTAGTCCTGGGTATCCAGCTGCCACGAGAGTTGCTGGTTTAAATGTTGGTTTAATGTTGGTCCGACGTCGCAACACTGAATCGACATAAGTGCACGTTTTATTCATGTGCAGCTGAAATTGTGTCAATTAGACGAGCCATTACTCAATAACTACCGCACATTGTGTAAACTGAGCAGAAAAAAATCATAATGTGGACGACCTCTCACATCCAGTAGGGACATGTACCTTAACGCGTGTCTTTGCAGGGTGATAGGAAAGGGCAGATTATTGTGTGTCGTGTTAGTAGATTTAAGGTATTTACGACTTAAAACACATAGGGTGTGAGTGTGTTCTAGAATTAAATACATTCCTGTGAAAAACTTGAATCCCAGGCCATTGTTTCACGTCTCAGTATATCATTTATTTTGGGGGAGACACATTGAATTGCCAGGCCGGGGTGCATGCCAGGATCCAGATATACTGGTGTAGGAGTTCCATTTTTCGTCATTTGAAGCTGGAATTGCTAACGCAATTTCCAGCTTCAAATGACGAAAAATACATAAATGTAGTATATATTGGACGAAAATTTGTGTCATTTTATGGTTACGTTCATTGACGAATGACGACGGAAATTTCCGTCATGTATGGTAGTGAAAAGGTTAAATAAGATGTTAAGTCCTAATTTTACGATTCTTAGTCTGATGAACCCCGTGCAGACCCTGAGCAATTTGCTGCAAAATTAAACATTAAAATGCGATTTTTTTTGCAAAAAAAGGAATTGGACTGAATGATTCAAAACTGATTCAATTCTCTGTGTTAGCTTTCTTGTCCAATTCATGAACCGCATACGTATTATTTTTTTTAATTGAATGATAAGTTCATAATTATAAGTGCGTTCGGACGTGTGTTCTGATTGAGATTATACTTCGGCATTATATAATTTCACACCATTTTATTTAAAAAAAAGAGAGATATGAAGTGAATTGCTGAGAGCTAAGAGGGTGACAGATGAGACAGATGCTGAGATGACAGATCCTGAGGTAGGTGACTCCTACTGGGTCTTCCCCAGATACTGAGATGACAGATCCTGAGGTAGGTGACTCCTACTGGGTCCTCCCCGGATGCTAGGATGACATATCCTGAGGTAGGTGACTCCTACTGGGTCCTCCCCGGATGCTGAGGGACTGGTCCTGAGGTAGGCGACTCCTACTGGGTCCTCCCCGGATGCTGAGGGACTGATCCTGAGGTAGGTGACTCCTACTGGGTCCTCCCCGGATGCTAGGATGACATATCCTGAGGTAGGTGACTCCTACTGGGTCCTCCCCGGATGCTGAGGGACTGATCCTGAGGTAGGTGACTCCTACTGGGTCCTCCCCGGATGCTAGGATGACATATCCTGAGGTAGGTGACTCCTACTGGGTCCTCCCCGGATGCTGAGGGACTGATCCTGAGGTAGGTGACTCCTACTGGGTCCTCCCCGGATGCTAGGATGACATATCCTGAGGTAGGTGACTCCTACTGGGTCCTCCCCGGATGCTGAGGGACTGATCCTGAGGTAGGTGACTCCTACTGGGTCCTCCCCGGATGCTAGGATGACATATCCTGAGGTAGGTGACTCCTACTGGGTCCTCCCCGGATGCTGAAGGACTGATCCTGAGGTAGGTGACTCCTACTGGGTCCTCCCCGGTTGCTGAAGGACTCATCCTGAGGTAGGTGACTCCTACTGGATCCTCCCCGGATGCTGGGATGACAGACGTGTTAAGAATTCGTTATAAATTATGTACAAGCTGAACACTTGGCACTTGATAAAAATGAAATGAATCGGGCTTTAGGCCACCTTTGTGCACATATAGGCTAAACTGGGCCAGGAGAACCTCCTGAGGATGATGAGATGACACTGTCCTCCAGACACAGGATTCGAAATTCGAGCCCTGGCGGTCTGAGGCCGAACACGCTACCTCTCGGTCACGGAGGCTCCCCACAATACTGACTTTCACACGTGGATGGGGAAGAAACCTTTTTGTTTCTTTGAAACCGCCGAGACCGGGAACCGAACCGCGAACTCTGGCGTGAAAGGCAGCGGTGCTAACCACTACCCTAGGGCCCCCGCCCCTTGGCACTTGATATTGGAACGATGGACATGTGTGCTCTATACGCTAGCCATACGCAGGTTACGTTGGTCATATAATGTCCATACGCTGGTCATAGGCTGATCTTATCTAACATTGCAGATCATGCGCAGATCATATTTTGGCAATAAGCTACTCATAAGTTTAATACAGTAAGTACATGTACAAGTACATGTACAATTCTGTATTTTTCAATATTTTTTGTGCGTATGACGCATATTTTAATACTTTTCAACTCATGAGTTTCTCTCATAGGAAATATTTTGTGCATCTATATTAGGCCATGGGTGGAATAACTTAAGTCATAGCAATGAAACACTATAATGTCGTGGCACCTTACTCGTATAAAGTTAGCTAGTCAGAATGAAATATAATTTTATCCGTTCGGGTGCAAAGAGTGTAAGTGCTACTTTGTATAGGACTTCATGGAAAAATTATACCGATCAATGGATAACAATTATCCGGATAATCTTTTTTTCGTCATTGTGTATACAGCGGTGTTTACGAACGATACATTAGCCGCCTTAGCCCTTGTACTACTAGGCTTCTATATAGATGGTTATAAACAGTTTCAGACCAAATAAAATTGTCGAATAGAAAATTTAGCGGAGCAAAGGATAATTTCTTAATATTGTTTTTAAATTGGCGAGTCAGAGCGTCAGGTTCATAGCTCACAGCAACAAAAACTGTGAATTTGAAAACTTTGGTAAAGCGATTCTTAAGAACACTTTCAAAGTGATGGATAAAAACACTTTAGTCTATGCCGAAAAAAGTGAGTGAATTAGTGAATGAATGATTAAGTGGGTGAGTGAGTGTATGGAGTCTCTGAGTTTAGCAAGTCCAATAGTTTAATGAATAACTTACCGAGACACAATGCTTTTCAACAATTGCAAAACAATATATACGAGCCTACTACAGGACCTCATAGGTGGATATCTTATCAAATAGTATCCCATGTGATTGTTAGTACTGGAATGTAAGTATTTGATACTTGTGTTGGATACGGTATGCCAAGTACACCCTACCATTGTCAGCGATGTGTCACCCGCCCACAGTGACTTTATTTTTCACACAAATCATGTGGTATAACACGATTAGGGGAGTGCATGGAAAATAGACCGAGTGCCACAAGGCATTCTCTCAATTTAGATGTGATGTTGTGCCACTGCCCCCCTCGCTGGCCCAAAATTAAAGCAAAATTAGTTCAATGTATCGTACTTTCTGTAAGGTACGGGGCCTATTTCAGTTGATTATGGTGCAATACGTGCTACCGTTCTCTGGTATTATCAGATTATATGGCTGTCATCAGCTGTGTCATCATCCTGTGTTGCATATAACAAAACAAGTCAAGGGACAACAAAAAAACAAAATGAAAACGTTTCAATGTTATCCAACGTTATTCAAATTCTAGCATATTATGTGCAGGAGCTGCGCATAATGACAATGATATCAGGAGAAGTGACACTTGACTAATTTTACTCTCCCGACAATAAAATTCAGCAGTTTTGTAGACAGGCATAGTTGCAGAGCATGCACTACCGCAGCTTTGAAATGAGTTTACATTAGAAGCTCGTCACATTTTATTTAAGACAGTAAATTTGAATATCCACTATGGTTTACACGCCATTATAAATTATGTACAAGCTGAACACTTGGCACTTGCTAAAAAATGAAATGAATCGGGCTTTAGGCCACCTTTGTGCACATATAGGCTAAACTGGGCCAGGAGAAATGAAATGAATCGGGCTTTAGGCCACCTTTGTGCACATATAGGCTAAACTGGGCCAGGAGAACCTCCTGAGGATGGTGAGATGATTGAGATGACACTGTCCTCCAGACACAGGATTCGAAATTCGTGCCCTGGCGGTCTGAGGCCGAGCACGCTACCTCTCGGTCACGGAGGCTCCCCACAATACTGACTTACACACGTGGATGGGGAAGAAACCTTTTTGTTTCTTTGAAACCGCCGAGACCGGGAACCGAACCCCGAACTCTGGCGTGAAAGGCAGCGGTGCTAACCACTACCCTAGGGCCCCCGCCCCTTGGCACTTGATATTGGAACGATGGACATGTGTGCTCTATACGCTAGCCATACGCAGGTTACGTTGGTCATATAATGTCCATACGCTGGTCATAGGCTGATCTTATCTAACATTGCAGATCATGCGCAGATCATATTTTGGCAATAAGCTACTCATAAGTTTAATACAGTAAGTACATGTACAAGTACATGTACAATTCTGTATTTTTCAATATTTTTTGTGCGTATGACGCATATTTTAATACTTTTCAACTCATGAGTTTCTTTCATAGGAAATATATTGTGCATCTATATTAGGTCATGGGTGGAATAACTTTTAAGTCATAGCAATGAAACACTATAATGTCGTGGCACCTTACTCGTATAAAGTTAGTTAGTCAGAATGAAATGTAATTTTATCCGTTCGGGTGCAAAGAGTGTAAGTGCTACTTTGTATAGGACCTCATGGAAAACATTATACCGATCAATGGACAACAATTATCCGGATAATCTTTTTTTCGTCATTGTGTATACGGCGGTGTGTACGAACGATACATTAGCCGCCTTAGCCCTTGTACTACTAGGCTTCTATATAGATGGTTATAAACAGTTTCAGACCAAATAAAATTGTCGAATAGAAAATTTAGCGGAGCAAGGGATAATTTCTTAATATTGTTTTTAAATTGGCGAGTCAGAGCGTCAGGTTCATAGCTCATAGCAACAAAAACTGTGAATTTGAAAACTTTGGTAAAGAGATTCTTAAGAACACTTTCAAAGTGATGGATAAAAACACTTTAGTCTATGCCGAAAAAAGTGAGTGAATTAGTGAAAGAATGATTAAGTGGGTGAGTGAGTGTATGGAGTCTCTGAGTTTAGCAAGTCCAATAGTTTAATGAATAACTTACCGAGACACAATGCTTTTCAACAATTGCAAAACAATATATACGAGCCTACTACAGGACCTCATAGGTGGATATCTTATCAAATAGTATCTCATGTGATTGTTAGTACTGGAATGTAAGTATTTGATACTTGTGTTGGATACGGTATGCCAAGTACACCCTACCATTGTCAGCGATGTGTCACCCGCCCACAGTGACTTTATTTTTCACACAAATCATGTGGTATAACACGATTAGGGGAGTGCATGGAAAATAGACCGAGTGCCACAAGGCATTCACTCAATTTAGATGTAATGTTGTGCCACCGCCCCCCTCGCTGGCCCAAAATTAAAGCAAAATTAGCTCAATGTATCGTACTTTCTGTAAGGTACGGGGCCTATTTCAGTTGATTATGGTGCAATACGTGCTCACGTTCTCCGGTATTATCAGATTATATGGCTGTACGCAACGAACTTTTCAAGTTCGAGGATATTGTTTTACGTCGATTTATACCAACTATGTATAACTATGTGGAATCATATAACGATGAAAGGAAGCTAGGAGTTGGGATTATGCTCTTTTCGAGCCAAATATAGTATTGTATTCCCCACACTGTCACATGACGATATCACCACCGTCATTCAGCTGTTATTTATATATGTATATCTGGGTTCTTTATTCTTATCGGATCACTTCAAGGTTTCACAGTAGTCTACCATTGGCAGCACAATACACAAATTTGTACAGTTTGGAGCACTGTATACACGACCACGAAGACAAACATCTGGCTTGACCGTGAATATAGCATCCGGTACCTCCATGTAACGACTCCAGAGCCTAACAAAATGAATCACCGCAAGTCTCAATCCACAAATCATCTCTTGCTACATCTGGTTTAGAATATTAGGTGTTTCTTAAAGAACGCCTCGACGATGAATTGCAACATTGTCTCATCAGCCTGTGTTGCATATAACAAAACAAGTCAAGGGACAACAAAAAAACAAAATGAAAACGTTTCAATGTTATTCAACGTTATTAAAATTCTAGCATATTATGTGCAGGAGCTGCGCATAATGACAATGATATCAGGAGAAGTGACACTTGACTAATTTTACTCTCCCGACAATAAATTTCAGCAGTTTTGTAGACAGGCATAGTTGCAGATCATGCACTACCGCAGCTTTGCAATGAGTTTACATTAGAAGCTCGTCACATTTATATAAGACGGTAAATTTGAATATCCACTATGGTTTACACGCCATTGAGCTCGGATAATCGAGGATTTATGCGCTCAACACCATGTTCTATTATTTTAAATATTCTTCGGAAGAGGGGGAGTTATCTGTTTACAAAGAAACTTGTTGACAATGTTTGAATTAGCGAAGTACATTGCTCCTGATATTGTTATCTCACGACACATTGTTTTTTTGCCTGTCTGGTGCTGATCAGCGATAACCGGCGATAACCGACAGATTCACGAACGGTATCTGACATTAGGTCTGACAACTCTGTCAATTGTACAGGGCGTATCTGCAAAGCTGGCAACGTCGAAGCAACACGATATGTCAACCCAGTGGTGTTGTAATGTTGGCCACCGCCTGCGACGGTGACCCAACATTAAGACCACTTTGCGTTAGCGTGTCTTGTTTGCTGGGATAACTGTGGCAGAGCATGTTTCAAGCAGGGACCCAATTTAACTGTTTCCACAGTCAATATGCTTCAGTCCTTTAACGTGCACATAGCCTCTTGACCTTTGATAGACATTGCTTGCGACACTTGTTTCAACGGGAAATAACGCCACATATAAAATATAAATACACCTGTTAAAATGTACACTTTGTTAGCACCGTCCATAAATTTCAATTGATATTTTTTATGACTGACTGGCCAAAATTAATCTTACGTTGATCGATAAAGTTAAACCGATTAGCGTTGTTGGCTTGTGTTAATGTGCATTATATATATTTCAACCCTTACACAAGGGGATTGATTTTTTACACCTCACTCTAACTGTAGACGTCAAATTCTGACGTCTATATTCGATCCCAGCAATTCGCTGCAACATCAAGCAGTATAAGTTTTGCGAGCAAAATATGTCATTGTAGTATATTAGGGGTCGGTGTTCTATAAGATTTCGTAACCCAGAGAAGAATTCCCGATATTTATTGGGGAACATGTTTATGTTTAGCGATTATCTCTATAAACATGCACATACAATTTCGAACCAAGATTAAGAGTTGCCAGTATAGTAGCAGTACGGGTAGTTTATTAGCTACGATAATAATGCTATTCTGCTCTGTGAAATATGACAATGCTTACTTCTACGGCACTATTGTAATAATTGTATTAGCATATCAAGTAACATAATGCTGGGGAGTGACAGACATGTTAATTTAGCTAATATTGAAAATGTTTGATTTTGTGTATTCATGGATTCGGGCTTAAGCATCTTGCAATATCAGCTAAGTTGCACAATGTGAAAAAAATGTACTCGCTGAGGATTTTACCGCAACAGTTCTGAATCACTTATGCAATATCTATACCTATATTCAATGTCAAGAAGCAGTCATATCTGTTTGCTTTATGATATGAGGTCAGGTTCCGACGTCTAAAGCACCGAAAAAATAATAAAATATATAATAACCGTAGACTCATAACATGAGAATTCAAATGAAGCGGAAATTTAACAAAATACATTTATGATAATTTCAAATGGAAAAAACCCTTCAGTCTCCATGGTTTATACACAAACATGTCAGGATCGTAATGGTTAGTAATATGTTCAGCTACGATTTGGCCAGAGCTTAGCTAACCAGATATCAAACGAAATGTTGATGGTATCAGTGCCTTTGTTTACGCATTGGATCCGAAATGTTCAGAAAAACTTTAATCTGGTGTAAAGTAATGTATTACTGTCTGAATCAGGCATATGTAGATACTGTGTTTTGTGCAGAAGATGCAGAATAGTTCAACACAACATCCAAACTAACAAGTCATTGAGACGTGCATAGCGACCCACTCTGTAGGCCAAGGAATCCGATAGCGATCGCTTTTTCAGGTTTGTTGAAGATATACGTGTGAGTGAAGAAAAACAGTTCAAACAACAATCTACCATGTCTACCCAGCTTTTTATTTGCATTCACATCTCAAATCAAATAAATATGGCTTAATTTTTATAAAGAAGTCAAGTATTATATTATCTCAAATTTAAGCTCAGTACGTACCTGATGTTATAGGGGTAGCTATCGGGGGTAGCTATTGGGAAGGGGTAGCTATTAGGGAGGATTGGTTAATTCTCCACCCACTATGTGGTGGCGGAGACTTATTGTTTTTGCTGTGTCCGCCCGCCGCCGCCGCCGCATTTTGTGACCGCTTTCACTCGAAAACCCTCGCTCGGATTATTTCCAAATATTTGCAGTATGCATACTGGCCCTGGGGAATTTGCCTGTTTTTTTGCGTTTTTCAGTTTATTCTACAAGATTCAAGATGGCCACCAAAATCCTATATCACGCACTAGAGCTTGAACCGTTTCATGGATTTGTTTCATGTTTGATTTAAAGGAAAGACCTTACCCTGGCCGTGTGCTGAAGAGCTTTTGGTGTGATTCTTATAATAAAACTTTACGTTTTTGTATTTTTGCGGATATTTCAGTTTTGTTGATTTTGGCAATCATTAAAATTTGGTAATATAGCCATACACTCGGATTATTTCTAAATATTTCCAGTATGCATATTAGCGGGGGAGGAATACCCCAATATTTGGAACAATCGTGCACTTGGTGACAAGTTTTTGAAAGTTGTCATGGTGTTAGATATGGGCATTGTGTTTTCAAAATCCATCGCAAGCAAAATGGGCGTGACCTCTGGTGACCTCTAGAGGGCAAATTTAAAATGGCCGCCAAATAGACCATGAAAACCAATAAATGTAATATCTCAGCGCGTTTTTGTGGTAGAATATTATGTAATACCACTTTTTGTATGTTTTGCGACATGATAGATCAGCTTTTGGGGTCATTTCGATGATATGGGTTTTTTCAGTCAAAGGTCATGTTCAAGGTCAATTATGAGACTAATTAACTACCATATAGACCTACTATAATAGAAAAAAACTGTCTGGAAACAAATTTTAAGTTTTTTAAAAATTGGTATGGTGTTAGGTATGAGAAATATGTTTCGAAAATCTATTGCAAAAAAATGGGTATGATCTCTGTTGACCTCTGAGTAAAATTCTAAATGGCCGCCAAAACGGCCCTCAAAATTAATAAATGTAATATCTTAGCTCTTGTTTGAAACAGAGCATTATGTAATACCATTTTTTCTATGTTTTACGGCATGGCACATCTGTTACCGGTGTTATTTTAATGCTTTTTATGGTTTTGGGGTCAGAGGTGAAAAAACAGAAAAAATCAAAGATAGCCGCCAGCGGCCACTTTGAGAAAAAATAGATTTTTAACTAAAAATCCGATAATTTGCTTATTTATGGGCTTAAATTTACAATTCTAGGCTTCTGTGACCTTTAAATACCACATGAAGATGAAAGAGAACGACCAGCGGTCAGAGTGGAAAATCACTTTTTTAGTAATGGCGTAATAGCTACGTGATATTATGTTATTTCCGGCTAACTTGAAGACTCTAAATCCATTCATGATATCAATAATGTCATTACGGCCACCAGTGCCCTCAAAAACGTATTATAGGACCTTAAAACATCCCATGAAGGTGAAAAATCACCACCAGCGCTGGTAAACGTAAAAGTACAACTTCATTACTAGTGGATCAAAAATAGTTACATGTAGTATGTCATTGGTGATAAATAAATAGCAGCAATAAAATAATGAAAGCCCCAGAACCGACATTTGCATTATTTTTCTTATTTTTTTAACTCAATATATTGGGTTCACAACTCGATATATTCAGCTTACAACTCGATATTTTGAGTTAAGAAATCGACATATTGATTTAATAACTCAATACATTGAGTTAGGAACTCGATATGAGAAAAGAAAGAACTCGATATATTGAGATTAGAAGTCGATATATGTAATCAATACTGAACATATCTGGGACTGGACTGGGGGAATAGTCATAAATCCCGAATATATCCGGGAATGATCCCCATCGGTTAGCTTACGTGTTCAATAGTATAACCATGTCAATTGAAATAACAGACCAGAAGCTGTGTAAGCCACAAGTATACTTTCATACAGCCTCCTCGTATCTGGCCATAATGTTTAGGCGGATTGCCAGTGGCATACCCTGGTTCCTCCGCTCAACAGCGGTGCTAATGTAGCTGTCGCATCAGTGCAGGCGCTGGTGTAGGCCATGGTAGCCTTAAATAACCAGCAATACAGTGGTTGACATTACTAGGTATCTCACGGGGGATGAATGGAGTTACCCTTCATATCGTTACTCTGGGGACTATCTGACCCAAGGATAGCGGAGCTGTGCGAAATGCCACGGAGTTTCAACATTAAATTACATAGCGAAAACCAAGTCTTCGGCCGTCTGGGCATGTCTGGGGGTAGATCCCCTAGACATACCCAGAACCCTTTATCGGGCGAGCGAAGGAAAACGCTCTCAATAACCCACCATGCCCTATCACCCCTACCCTCGCATCATCATCTATACATCATTCATCTCATCAATTGACTACAACGTTTTTATCGTATTACAATGTCACTGAAAAGTGATGTAGAACAATAATTTACTACAACTATACTTTCCATATAGGCCTAGTTATCTTCAGGGAGAATAGCTTTAAGGTATCCCATCTCTTGTAGATGCAGTTGAGATTACTTGAGCGCGATGTGTAGGCACCATAGTTACGTACTGAACACCATGCACGGTATGGAGTGTAAGTTGTGCTTAGTTGGCATAGATTATGTGAAGCATTAGAATGACATTGTTGCATTCTGCACATTTAATTAGTCGGGTACTGGAACGGTTATTATATAGTATAAGTACTTGTCGCCACCCCCCCCCCCCCAACTGGGACAGGCCAGTAGGAATCTGTTCAGTTTGTATAATAATGTACATCATGGTTCGGAAGCAACTTAGTCACATCGAGCATCCAAGAGAAGCTGCAGCCTCCACGTGTCTGGCTTTATTCACCAGATTACCAGAGCGTACAATGCTGAACAATGGTGCCTACTAAGGCTGCTCTCGGATGGGGGCAGGCACTGAACTGGCCAAGGTAGGGCTTGAAACTACTAACAATACAGGGATGAATGGAGTTGTTCTCAACTACTGTTACACTGGGGACTATACGACCCGAGGATATCAGAGCTGCTTGAAAGGCCATAGTGTTTCAGCATTAAATTTCACAGTGAAACCCGAGTCTCGGACCGTCTGAGTATGTCTGGGGGTAAATTCCCTAGACTGCCCAGAACCTCACGTCATCATCTGTACATAATTAATCTCATCAATGGACTGCACTGTTTTTGACGTATAACAATGTCACTTAGATGCTCATTACAACCGAAAAGTAATACAAATCTACCAAACCCAAGAAGCGACATTTAGATTTTTAAAAATAATAATTTTTAGTTCAATATATTGAGTCAGCAATATATTGAGTTCTGAACTCGATATATCGAGCTCACAATTATATATATTGAGTTTAAAAGTCGATATCTTGAGTTCCGAACTGCATATATTCAGTTTACAACTCGATATATTGAGTTCCAACGCTATATAATATTGAGTTTATAACCCAATATATGGAGTTGATAACTCAATATATCGAGTTCCTAAGTCAATATATCGATTTCTTAGCTCAATATATCGACTTGTTAACTCATCTGTTGAGTTCTGAACTCAATATGTTGAGTTCTGAACTCAATATAACAAGTTATTAACTCAATATATTGAGTTCTGAACTGTTGTCAACTCAATATATTGAGTTGACAACTCAATATAACGAGTTGTGAATTCGACATATAGAGGTTTTATCTCAAAATATCGAGTTGTTACCTCAATATATAGACTTCTTAACTCAATATATTGAGTTCTGAAATGAATATATATCGAGTTGGAAACTTAATATATCGAGTTGTAAACTCAAAATATCGAGTTTTCAACTGAATATATCGAGTTGATAACTCAATATATCAAGTTCGTAACTAATAGTTGGGCAGGAAGAAGGGGGTATCGTGCACCCCTCGGAAATCAATTTCTAATTGATGTTTCTAGTTTGGAAAAATACCATAGAAAACGATTTGCTATGTTAAAAAGTTGACAAAATGTCCCACATACCGTTTTTATGCAAATTAGCGAGGCCATTACTGGAAAATGTATATTTCGCCATATCTCAGCTAATAGTGCACATAGCTCAACAATTAAGGTGTCTAACCCCATGTTTGGAGGGTCCAAGAGCATTATAAAACTATTCTTAAAGTGAACAGATGTGTCTAACACATGTTATAGAGCAAAATATTGCCGCCATTTCCGAGAAGTCTATTTTTCGCCATAGCTCAGCCAATATTAAAGATAACTGCATACAACAAGTTTTCAGACCTATGTTTAGATAGAACATAGTAAAACTATTTTTAGAACGATCTGATATGTCCATGAGAAGGCACTTGTATTTGTACTGGAAAACTTGTTGTCCAACCTAATGAGGTCCTCTTGCTATCGTCATCGCGCTTGATCTTTGTCGAAGAACCGAATGGCTATGATAAATCAGAGCTATCAAGCTGAGAAATTGCTCAAACGGCTACATAATAACCCAATAAAAAATCATGTCAAATTCAAGAAATTCCCAAAGAGCACACATGTTGCCTTTTCATTCTGGCTTCTGTACAGTTCGGTTATGGTTCTTGCTGATGCTCCTGCACAAGCTTACATTCTTGGAAGTGCGGATCAGTACCAGAACGCTGTTGTCCTTTTTGCTTTCCTCACAGGGAAAGGTAATCAGTTAAAATCACATTCACAACTATATTCATTGTTTTTTCAAATGGTGAGCTGCGTCAACCTGTGTTATTATGTGAATCATCTTAAGTCATTCAGTACCAGGAGCAAAGCAACCTGTCATTCCAGCTCCTAGTAAGGTCTAAATGAACCAATAATGGACTTGGAAGAGCTCATGACTCATGGCTGTACCAAACTTTGCTTGGGTCACCTTTCTTGACTAGACCCTACCTTCTGGAAGACGCTACCCAAGACAATCTGCCATACCCCAAGGAGTTGCCGATTTGTTCATACAGGATGACATGGCACTGCTACATACCATTACAAACCTTCCCTCGACCTCTTGTGAGATATGCATACAGGTACTCGATCAGACGGCGACCTGAGAGTTATCATCCTGGATCTATCAGAGCCCAAATAGAGGTTGAGACGTAGCAGCCCAGAGATCATTCTAGCTGGATCAGCTGTCAGGCAGCCATATTATTCCAAGAGCTTCCTTGCAAACGATGACACAAATAAACAGTAATGTCAGTTATGCTGTATGGTGTGGCAAGCAGGCCGCTTCCAGGATGGACAGAACAAATATGGCAGTCCTCATTGTGGATGGTAGAATTCATCAATTTGTTACAACAGATAGCTAGGTAAGATTGTGTTATGTTACTAATCTTGCTACTGCATTGTCTATTCTCACAATATTTTGTTTTAATCATGCCAAGTGTTTCAATTTATCAAAACAGTTGGAGGTGCAGTACCAGACACATTTCTGATTCTACTGCATCATGCCCATTCAATCAATATGACTGTGTGACACATGATCGGGGAAGCACAGACAGATTGTCAACATACAATTACCTGACGTGGCTGAGTCTTTCGAAAAAGAATATTGACGTGCTGTGCCACTCCCCTCGGCTAATGTGTCTTCAGTGGAGAGGATTGACCCAGTTCATTTAAAGGCAAGGGATAGGTGGGGCCACATAAAAAGCTAGAAAAGAATATCAGGTTCTACAAAACATTCAGGCAAATGAGTGACGACGTCAATGCCAAGCCTCAGGTGATAAAACAGCTGGAGCAGCTGGCATACATATCTTGTGTACGAACACATTAGTAAATCTTCTGCGAAAGTCGTCCATGTCAAGTTGCCCCACAAGATGGTGAGAGAAGAAACTAAGCTGATTTTCAAGTCCAGAGTCGACCTGTCTCGTCTTCCCCGTACCAGTCTGCTTTGGAGCCACATATCCAGCATGTGAACCACCGGGTTGCTTCGTGTATGTACGAGGAGCAACAGGGGTGGATGAAGACTGACCTGGGAGTCTTGGAACCACTGTGATCATGTTGCCCTGTCCTCGCTGGTTGATCTCCTGGATGCTAGTGATCGGGAAGGAGATGACCAGGTTGATCATGGAGAATACGATGACAATTATGAGTTTCGAAGAAAGTGGTGAGTGCTGAGTAAATGGTTGGACTGGACCCTTCAGAATCATCTTGTCAGTCCTAACTGGTCTGTTGCAAGTACAACATGATCTAGCATACATTCTAGCATACATTCTACATATCACGCATTCAGCGGACCGAGCTCAGAGGCGCACACATTCTTAGCGTGATCATGTGTCATAATCGAGGCCAAAGCAGGTTCGTCATTAGGGAGCCAGGCCGCTAAGGAGCTAGGGTGGGAAAGACAGATCAAAGAGGTGAGATTTAAGTAATTTCCGGAATGTTATTTTTTTGACATAACGTATTGGCACAGGAACTGTTCCATAAGGCTGGGCCAGACATAGAGAAAGCTCTTGACCCAGTCTTAGTTTTTATACGATGATCAACAAATTGATTTGAAATTGTAGTGTAGATATTTTGAGCATTACGGACAAACAAGTAAGTCAGTCGGATATGCAGACTGGTTGTCTTTCAGGGTTCGGAAAGTTATTGTGCATTTTCTAAAATTAATGCGAAATTTGACAGGAAACCAATGTAATCGTTTTAGAATAGGAACGGAACAACAAAAACGTGGGGGCCCTGGTTACCACTCTTGCAAGGCAGTTCTGAACGCGTTTTTATCTAGTGATAGCCACTGCAATTTGCTAGGAAAGATTTAAGGACAGACGCAGGTCATGGATATGATAGAAGCATGCCCTACATGTTCAGGATTTTTTTGAGATATGTTTTTTCCAAAATCCGGGCTACTGTCGAATACTACACCAAGATTTTTGGCTGATGCAGATGGATTTGTGTCTTGACTTAGATTTAAGCATCCAGGCCGACACGGCCATTACACAATGTTGCAAATTCTCAAGAGATTCCTTTGAGTTGGAAACGGATAGAGACATGTAAATATGAGTATCATCGGCATAAAGATGGTGGTTTATGTCAAAACTGGGGATAATAGTGCTGTGTGGTGTAGTGTATAGGATAAAAAACACTGGTCCCAGCATAGAGCTCTGTGGAACTCCATATGAGAGTGTGACTTTATCTGACAGTAAGAAGAAAACCATACTAATAATAATATCGTTATGTACTTTCAGGAGAGCTGATTTTGTAAAATGATGTTTCCTGTAAGCTGATTATAATGGATTAGATAGCTGGCTATTTTTTATTTGAGCTTGTAGCAGATTGGCTACTACCTTTTCTAAGATTTTGGTAATGAAACTCAAGTAGGATACAAGCCAGTGATTTTTCAGTTCGCTCAGGAAGATATGTTTTATAAGTAGTGGTCTTTTTTTAGGAAATGTCCTTGTGTCCATTGAAATGTTAATTATATCAGTGATAGGAGTTACTAATATATCAAGACAATATTTCAGCACGTTTGTAGGAATGGGGTCCAGATCAGATCAGATGATTTTGACGATGAGCTCAAAATAAGCTTTTTAATTTCATCTTCTGTCGCACGTACAGAAGAGCTCATATTGGATCTAATTTTTGGTTTTTGTCCTGATGAAATATTATGTGCTTTATCCGGAAATTTGGAGCGGATAGTTGCAATTTTATCCACAAAATATTCAGAAAAATGTATAGTGTTAATATGTGGTAGAACGTGCTAGTATGCATTCTATGATACATTCTATAACATTTCCATGTACTGCGACACATCATAGTGTTATTATGTGCTAGGACATACTAATGTGCATCCTAGCATACATTGTGTACTAGGACATAGTGTTACTCTGTTATGGTATAAGTTTATTGAACCGTTAGAAATACATTAGGTATAGATAGATAGCGTGTGCAGTTAGCAATTATACGCTAATTATGCCTCGTACATATCACATGCCTCGTACATATCTGATCTCTTGAATATTAATATTTTTATATTCGTTGAGCATAGGAACATACGTCTAGACGCTTTATGTCAGCATAATAAATGAATGAATGAAATTAATGACTATAGGCCTAATGCAATTATCATTGATATCCGCGGAGATATGGGGAAACTTAGATTTTTCGCTAATGGCGGCGATACTTGACACGCTAGCATCTTTTAGACACATCTGATCACTTTAAGAATATATATAAGTTTTATAATGATCTTAGACCCTCAAAACAAGGGGTTAGACACCTTAATTGTTGAGCTATGTGCACTATTGGCTGAGATATGGCGAAATATACATTTTCCAGTAATGGCGTCAACAATTTGCATAATAGTGGTATGTGGGACATTTTGTCAACTTTTTAACATAGCAAATCGTTTTCTATGGTATTTTTCCAAGACAGAAACATCAATTAGAAATTGATTTCCGGGGGATGCACGATACCCCCTTCTTCCTACTAGATCATAAATATATCGACTTCTTAGCTCAATATATATACTTTTTAGCTCAATATATCGAATTATGAACTCGATATTTCGAGTTGTAAATTCGATATATTCAGTTCTTGTGTCAATATATCGAGTTGTTAACTCAATATATAGACATCTTCACTCAATATATTGAGTTCTGAACTAAATATATTGAGTTCTAAACTCAATATATCGAATTTTGAACTGGGTATATCTATTTCTTACCTCAACATATCAGTTATTCACTCGAGATATAGTTGTGAATTCGATCTATCGAGTTGGAAACTTACTATATCGAGTTGTAAAGTCAATATATCAAGTTTTCAACTCAATATATCGAGTTGATAACTCAATATATAGACTTTTCAACTCCATATATTGAGTTCTGAACTCAATATATTGAGTTCTGTTTTCAATATATCGAGTTATTAGCTCAATATATTGAGTTATGAACTCAATATATAGAGTTAATAACTCAATATATATCCAGTTGTAAATTAAATATATCGAGTTGTGAACTCAATATATTGAGTTAAAAAAATACGAAGAAATATACAAATGTCGTTTCTGGGGCTTTCATTATTTTACTGCTACTATTAATTATTCATTAATGACATACTACATGTAACTATTGAACAGCTGGTAATAAAGTTATAGTTTCAACTTTACCGGGGCTGGTGGTCATTTTTCACTTTGATTGGTTGTTTTAAAGTCATATAATAATGTTTTCAAAGTCACCGGTGGCTATAATGACATTATCGATATCATGAATGGATTTTGAGCCATCAAGTTAGCCAGAAATGATATATCACCTAGCTATTACGCCTTTAGTAAAAACTGGTTTTCCACTCTGACCGCTGGTCGTTCTCTCTCACCTTCATGTATTTGAAGGTCACAGATGCCTAGAATTGTAATTTTAAGTCCATGAGTGAGTTATGCACCGCAAAATTAGTCGAAAATGACATATTACACCTGATTATCGGATCATTAGTTAAAAATCTATTTTTCTCAAAATGGCCGCTGGCGGCCATCTTGGATTTTTGTTATTTTTTCCTCCGGCACTTAAAAAAATATAGGAAACATTAAAATGACCCAGGGAGCAGATTTGCCATGCCGTAAAACATAGAAAAAATGGTATTACATAATGATCTGCTTCAAACAAGAGCTAAGATATTACATTTATTAACTTTGACGGCCGTTTTGGCGGCCATTTAGAATTTTCCTCAAAGGTCAATGGAGGACATACCCATTTTTTTGCGTTGGATTTTGGAATCACATTTCCCATACCTAACACCATGCCAAATTTTCAAAACTGAAAAATTGTTTCCAGAAAGTTTTTTACTATCATAGTATATAGTAGTTAATTGACCTCATAATTGACCTTGAACATGACTTTTGACCTCAAAAACATATCATTAAAATAACCCCAAAAGCCGATTTATCATGTTTCAAAACATACATAAAGTGGTATTACATAATATTCTACTTTAAAAACGAGCTGAGATATTACATTTGTTCGTTTTGGTATTACATTTGTTCATGGTCGTTTTGGCGGCCATTTT